>JAQGBT010000378.1:0-55768 GCA_034698585.1 Disparrhopalites patrizii
CACAATATCCTCAAACCAAAAACTTTTTAACAGTTACAACCGAATAAGCAATCATAATAACGCAATTTACAATCATTACCAATATGTCACTGAAGGTTCTGCCAATCCTACACAGCACACAGAATTCAAAAGTAATGTGTCAACCCACATGTATAAGCACATGTTTAGTATTGTTTAGACAATGCTCTCCTAATAGCATATGCTAACCAAAATCCAAGCGTAAACAATTTATCTCAACCACACTTTACGCGGAAACTCACAGAAACCCTGCACTCTAAACGTGCAAGTGAAACGCGAGGATATTTTTTTTGTAACAATTTTTTTAAAGGACACAAGTAAAGTCAAAGTATATCAATGCGCGTGAACAAGGAAGTCAAGCTTCGTACTTGGAATTAAATGAGAAAAAAATTGAACATTTGCTCAACTAAACTGTACCACAAAATAGTACAGTAGAGCAATGGGGAAAAATCGCAATTAATTTTTTTTCAAAGATTTCACAAACGTTTGGGCAGGAGACAATTATGTGTTAGTATATGTACGTGAGAAATAAGAAAAAATACCATGTTAGAAACAATCATATTTTTTTTGTCAAACTCAAAATGAGAGGAGGACTTAGAAACGCCACGACGTCGTGCCTACCTTCAATAAAGTGTTCAAGGATTCAAATAATGAGCTAGTAATACGCTGTGTACAATGTGATGATGCAACAATTGTGCTTGCTACAGAAAGGAGATGTCTGAAGGCGTACGGCAAATACCATTACTCATTCCAAGTAGAAATGCTTACGGAGTCAACTGGTCATTTATCCTAGTAATACTACTATTGTAAAATATGTGAATAAATGGATGGAACTTTTTTTCTATCTGCATTCCCTCCGAATTACGGCGATGGCGGGGACCAACACGGAGAAAACAATTTTTTTTTTAACTCCGTCAGTTAACTGGAAGAGACATGTTTCAACGCGGATGATTTTCAGGGACACGTGAAAGATATTTGTACTTATGTATATGCATTTTCTGCCCAAGTAGCCCTTCTCTGATGCTCCTCCACTCCTATATTTACTATTTACATTTACTATACCACCCCACGACCTCCATTTACATGATAAATCGCCGGTGAAATGTTGCAAGTAAATATTGAGGGGGGACAGGAGGATTTCAAGTGATGGCAAAGGATACATTACACCACAACTACCATTTGCTATCGATCAAACACCGTAAACGCCGCGGTTCCTCTTGTGTAATTTTTTTGCGTCAATCCAGGCACTTGTACAACTGATCACTGATCGCTTCATGCAAACTGAAATTTTTAGGGACGATCTGCAGCTTACTTCCACGTTTTGAGCGACTACACTGATTTCTATAATCGGTGGGGTTCTTTCGCAGGACGTCCTATTATAATCGGAGACAAAAATCTCCTCCTTTTTACGACGGTCAGGAGTCAACATGTATGTATTAGAATTTATTTATGCAACTCTCGCGGGAGTAAAAGCAGTTTCGTTCAATGTTCGCCCGGTGTTTGTACTATGTACATAGGCTATACATACAAAAGCGTCATCATTAATTATACATGAAATGTGACACACAATGTGGAAGAAACGATGTCCTTGAGTTCTATCACTGCATCTATAGGCAGGCAAAATAGGATAGCTTTACTGTTAGAATTTGTGAACACGAGGCCGATGAACGTACCACCTGCCTTCACGTCGACTTTTACATTTACCAATTTACTTCAAATACCTTCGGCACATTCATAATTTAGCAAATGTTGGATGAACACGCAGGCTATTTCTTTAGTTTCTCCTGCTTTTACTAATATCTCCCAGCCTGCATACCCAGCACTTAACTGTCGCTACTATATCTGTAAACTTATCCCAAGACGGCCAAAAAGAAAGAAAAAAAATGCCAAAAGCCAAGGAAGAAAACACAATTTTTCCATTAAATCTCTGACGTCGGTTCCGATTGTGAGGCTTATTGTGAGTCAAGCGATGACCACCCTCACGTGAAAATGTACTTGAATTAGGATGGTACGTAGGCAGAGAAAATGTAGATATCTGAATTTAGTATAGAGAGACCAGAAGGCAATTCAGTCTACTTTAAGGTTTGAGGTAGGTTGATCTATTGAAGGAAAACATTTTGGACATGTTTCCAAATCTGCCAACTTTAATTTCAAAGTAGTACAAGTGAAGTGCATAAACAGCACAAAAACTGATTTTGTAGTGCGTGCAAATTCTCATCATTTCCATGAAAAAGGCTCTGTTTATGGGCGGCATTAACTCAGTTTGTCTCAGGATGGTCAATATGGCAGGTAGTAAAGTTGACGCTGCAAGTGCTATGTTGGGAATAAAGAAGATTACAACGTCCACCTCCTGTACAAATTGCGCTCGAAATTCTGGTATGTAATGTAATATGTATAGACCTAATAATGCAGAGATTTATAAGGGTGAGGGGATGAAATTATGTTGGAGCGGTTTTATATTGCAACAACAAGACCAATAGCTGATATGTACCAGTAACGGCTGATAGGTATGCATGAGTAAGCATTTAATAACGGAAAGGAACGTCACAAAAAAAAAACTGGCTACAAGTCCTCAAAAGATACTTATTAAATGCTTTGCCCAAGTCTGCTCATGTAGAGCACATGAGCATTTCACTCTTGTACATAATTTCAGTTTTACATGCTTCTGCTTCAACTACTACTGATACTACTAATGATGAAGCCAACAACACCATCAGCGGGATTCACCAGCATGGGCCTCGCCTTGTTCTGAAGTTGTTACGTACCATACAGGACGCAGGATGTCAAAGTGAACAACAATTTCCTTCATTCTATTATACTGTACACAGCAACAACGACTAAACACAAAAAGTGCAAACACAATATTCATGTCGATTGTCGATCATATGATATGATCAATTTGCTCCGACCTGCTTCCTCTCATCCGGGACTTACCAAACACAATAAGCAACATCAACACACTGCTATGCATTTTAACAAAGCCCCAAGGCATTTTTCGATCTCTCCATAAATGATGTGTTGATTCAACTATTTTTCGCCTGGTTATCCACTACTATGTAGAAAAAACACACATATACGTGTGCCTTCTCCCAACAAACAGAGACCAAATAAGTCGAAAAAGAACAATCTACCCACACACCGTGTTTTCCCAAGAACGCACAGCGGGAGAATTTACACAGCAACCGTACCAATTATTACACAAGTGTCAACCACAATTATTATTAGTTCAACAGTAATTTAACTTCATCCAAACAATGCATAAGATAGATAGGTACATACATCCCTCCACATACCAAATGACAACTAAAGGTGTTTCAGCATCATTCGCTAATATTGCTGGGTAAAGACTGCCCCGAGCACTTTAAAGTTGAAAACCTCTAATTTAAGAGAGAGGGAGAGAGGAAAGAAAATTAGTGGTACATCAAAGTTTTCGTTCTCATACATTTTTGGCAAGAGCCTGAGAAAAAACAGGATAGTTTTTTTAAACTTTTCCCTTAAAAAATTACAAATGAACTCCAGGTTCTACATCCCAACACACCTAAATTTTCCCATTAATTACATGCGTACACACGGCACTTGTTCTCATTTTTCATCCCCAAAAGCTGCTGTCAATACCAATTACTTGGAGCCAAGAAGAAACAAATTGGATGAAACGATTTTCTCTCTGCATATATAATTATGAGACATCAGCGTGCGGAAGGAAGGTGAACCATTTAATCTTTTTTACTATCAAGAGAGAATTACTTTTTGTGAGTATTTTTTATTCCACATTCTCGCACATCACGTACAGGATTGGGAGAGAGTGAGAAAAGTGACATTATTATTATTGAAAGGGTATTTTTTTTCTTTGGCAAATCCACCAGATGTGGCCGGCTTTTTCTCTCTCTCTCTCGAAAAGAATGAATAATCGGCACACGGAAAAAAAGCATGATATTATTATTACTCGCTACGTGTATTATACATTTGAAGGCGAGGAATCGGCATTTAATACAAATCCCTTTACCAAAACACACACATAGAAAATGCATGTATTTGCATTGTATGATTGTGGGGATTCTCCACTCGCAGTCGGTGGGAGGAAGAACTCAAGACAAGGCTTGTTATATACACATACATATACATACCGTCTTTACAGTTACACTCAGCAGATGACATGTAAACTTGCGCATGTATATATGTAAACACAATTAGTACATAAAGGAAAAGCATAGGCAGAGTCATTTACTCACTTCCATAATACGTATGTATACAACTATTACCCATTATTTACACAGACATACGGATGAAAGCTGAAAGTCCCAAATACAGATTTATTGAGATTCTTGCAATGGGAGACTTTCACACGGTGCATTGAGTGACTGAGTTTAATTTTAGGGACGATACATGATACAGCTCAGTGTAGCACTAAAACTTTGACTTATGCTTCCAACTCGCTATTGGTATGCCTACCTAGTGTCTATCTATAATATATACATACATAACTATTTAAAACAAATACCGCTGTATATATCTACTGTTCTGTTTTCACATACCTATATACAACTTACGAGCATACATACATACATGTGGTGCACCAATGAATATGTCAAGGAAGGATGTGTTGGAGATGACGACAACAGTCAACTGAGAGAAACTCGTGCCTAGTCAACCAAGACCGTCGACTTACTTTTTATGACAAAATCCATTCTTGTCGAGCTGATGAAAACAATTCTGACAACGTGAAGCGTGTGTATAGTAATTGTAACTCTTCTCAGATATACGTTTTATAATACCAGTAACCTCATGACATAGCTCCATTCCTTTGTTATGCGGGCATGTGTAGAAATAAAAGACACCGTCACCTGCAGAAACTCGTACCTCTTCACCAAGGCATCTTTCACAGGTTTAAAAAAAACCTACCCAAGAAAAAAAAACTTAGCACAGGTAGTGAGACACAAATTATACCAACGTCCCAATTGTTATCACTGAAGCATTCATCATGCGCCTGATGAAAACCACTGCAAAGCAAGAAGGACAGTCAGTGTGAGAAAAAATATTTTGAACACACTGAAGACTGAACTAGCTCCTTACAAAGAACTTATACTGTCACTCAATCACAGTAGGATTGAATTCCAATTTCCCACCTCAGCTCCTGTATCTGTATATATATTTGGTGTTAGTCCAAGAAATAAGAGCGACCTTATATCGAGCTTACACAAAGTAATAGTAAATACACATACAGAAGGCTTCTCTAAATTGCCCAGGTACACAATACCCTCCAGCCGGATGAGGCCGACACTGAATCATGCACTTATTTTAACAGGAGGTATTAACCATTGCTTGCATTTATAGTCTATCAAATGTGCAGACACCAACCATGTTAAAAAGGACACTGCTTCAGATAAAAAACTGTATCAAGTATCAACCCAACATCCTAGAATTCGTCTTTGATCTTCGTTGAAGGATTAAAACGACAAAGACTAGTCTTGCAACACTAAATACTACAGGCAGCACTAACCTATTTCGATTCCCCCCACCCCAAAAAAAAACAGTAAATAAATTATTTCTCCCACGTTTTCATTTAATATTAGTTTTTTGTAGAAATTAAATTGTATTCGCGTGTATAAGAGTAATTGGATAATAAGACAAATAAGCTAGATATTAATAAGTGCTTTGGATAGTTACAGAAAGTTGTACTTAGTAATGTAGTAGTTGATGCAGGAAAGTCAACTAGTTATTACGCAAAGACAAGAAAAAAGTTGTATGTTTTCCTACGCAAGCATACATGTTTTAAATGCTTTGGTATTCTCAAGTTTAGCATTATACTATACTCAAAAACAGGGCCCACCACCTGGCCCCACTTGCTTATATGTACGTATAGGAAATTGCTGAAATTGATGGCTTAATAAGCGTGACACATTCAGGTGACTATGAAATACAGAATAAGGAGGTTGAATCAAGACCATTTATTATTTAAAAACAACGGTATTATGGTTCTTAATAATTACCTACTAAGCCAATGAAATTGCACAATATAAAGAAATTCACAAAGTGCTCATCACAAATCACAAGAATGAACTCTGGACAGAGCATTCAGCAACGTTAACAACACGAAGCTCATTTTGGAGAAAAACTGAGAACGTGCCTCAATAACTAATATCCATTCGGTGTGATCAATGCATACAAGTGCAACAAAATCAAATAAATTTTGCATTTTTAAACAAGTGAAAAATTTGGCACCCAACTTGTGTCAGCAGCGGATACTACAAATAATGGAAAGCAGGATAATACAAATTTGCTCAATAGAACAACACAACTTTTGGAGTGTGGTTAATTCTTAGCATTTACACTTTTTTCCTTTTTCCGTTTTTTTTACTGAAGTCCCATGATAACAGCTTGCATACACAAAAGACAGGATGATTTCTTTGTCTTTCCACGAGAGAAAGCGAATGAAGAGTGTCATTTTTTGCGTCTACGGTTATTATTACAAATCACTCCCAAGTAACGCACAAATGAAATAGGCCGCCCTAAACTCATACTACAATCGTAAACATTCTCAAGACTTTCATGTATCTACCTGGATTCCTCTCTGCCTACAAGAATATTGTCCATTAATAATAGCCAGAAGAACCACGAATGAATGTAATAAAATGAACACCTCTCTTTTTCTTCCTCCTCATTTCCTTTCCATTCTTAAGTCAAAATGCACTTTTTCCTGTAAGCATAGCTCATGTGAATAAACTACATATTGCGTACATATCACATCGGCACGGCATATAACTAGCACTTGAAGCAATCGCACTTAGATATACACTTAAATAAAATACTTGACAAATGGTGATTGCCACGGTAGGAGCAAAAAAAAACTTTTCTTGCTACTTTCATATTAGCAGTCTATTCTATAAGCTAGAACAGTGAATTACGTGTACATTGTAGATAGAGAATGACGAGACTTGCCTGCAAACAAATTCTGAAGTAGCTGAATGTAAATACCGTCAGTACAAGCGTACTTTCAATTTAAAAGTAGTAGGAAGGATTTTCTGTATTTTATCAGGCTCAATTTACGAAAAGAGGTAGAGCTATTTTCTTTGAGTAAAAACAGAACGACGAAAACATTCAGGAGATGTTACACTTACATAATTTCTCCTCCACATTCAGAGACACGCTTAGACTTGGCTTTTGTCAACTGTCATTAAGTATTATCTTTAGCCTCATTGGAATCCGGTAGTTTTTCATCCCCATATAAATCTGTAAAATCATCGTTCAAGGAAACCAGGCATCCTCCATTTTAACAGTCAGTAAAAACAAATAAGTGACAGTTTTTCCTGTCCAAGATAATCTATTCAACCAATGCTACCGTGCATTAATTAGGCAAAATAGCGAAGGCATACAGTCTAAAGACATCTCGCTTAAAACGAGAACAAGTGACGAAACCTACAAAAGCATGAAGCTATAAACCTAAAGAAATGTTTGGACAAAGCAAAAATTTCCGATTACACAACGGTTAATTTTTTCCCCCTCATAAAATCAGCAGGTAAGTAAGTACGTACATAATATGTATAAGTATATGTATGAGTACATACACAAAGTTAAGAATGTAAATAACCTATGATTTTAACACAACTGAAATTCTGCATGTATTTCATTACGTTCAACTTATACTTTGACTATTGTGCCAGAAGTACATGGTATGCTGCAATCAAATGTGCGTCACAGATAAGCTGATACGTGAAGAGTGGTTAAAATTTTTTCGTCCACTTTAGGGAAATACGGCTGCTCATTTCCTTCTTATTGTGGAGGACAAATTGACAATAAAACTACTCCTCATGGTTTCCTTCTCTCACCCTTCAGGAAAACAAAGAATGTGAGATTTCAAACAATTGAGAGCAGAATTGTGCGTTTGCTTAGCTACTTTTAAGCCATGAAGAGAAGAGTGGTACAAATGACGTACCTTATGTATGTATAAACATATTTACATCCTAACAATTTACACATACCTATGTATATACATAACATACATACTTGCACGTACATACAGCTTCAGGATACTTACAAATTGCAAACGCTTTTTATACAGACCAATAACAAATTCTATAATATGTATACTGAATACGAATACTGATCCTTCTCATGTGCCAAACTTTTCCATAACTTACAAGCCAACACCTTACTTACACTTAATAATTTGGGAAATGTCGCGCTTCTCAACCCTTACAACATCACAGTAATGAGTGGTAATTAGTATTTTCCAAAGGAATGAGAATATACACCTACATCACAAAGCTGAGTAATTATCGACGGAGAAGTTCTTGGAAAAACCTAGCTCCTTTTAAAGCTGAAATACGACAAAAACAGGTGTTTTAGCACATATAAGTTGTTCTTATTAGAAACACTGGAAGAAAAGTTACGTATCGCCTATAAAAAACAGACTACAAAAGAAGCGAACAAAAAGAGTGATGAAAAACAGAGGAAGGGCAAGCTCAGATAGACACAGGAGAGGGATATAATAGTTTTGTAGTCATTGATGTAATGTACTCTCAGGTATAAATGCTAGTAAAGACGCGGATCAAAGTACGTAAGCAATGGCTATTATTTGTGAAGGAGTAAAGGAGCAACCAAGGTTGATTTTTATATTTTCTATATACTATATAAAAACACATATAGTGCAACAGAATCAACTACTTTTTCTCCGGGTGAGGGTATATGCATGTGCATACAAAAACCTCATATTTTATTGTATTCATATAAGTGTATACATCCCATCGATTATATGGTATATGCATACATACGGACATAAGGAAGAGGAGCAAACACACTACTCACGGTCACAAGAGAACTATCCGCAAATTACTATAAACTATCGGCATACATATGTGTTCGTACATACATGCATTGCATATACATATGTACGGAAGGTAGAGAGTTTTAATGTGAGGTAAAAATCAATAGTTCAGGTGGAAATCCGGGAAATAGCACTTGACTCGTCCCAATGCGAAATTACAATGTGGATTGTTGTGTTGTGTGCTGGCTAATATAATAATACACTTTCAACAGTGAGCTGCTCGACATTCACAATAGTAATGGTAATAATAATAATAATAATGAAATGCAGCAGAAAGAGAAGGAGAAATGGCAACAAAAACTTTTCACATAGAAAACACAATTGGTGGAATCACATGACTATCATTATTTTTTGCCATACTGTCGCTGAACAGAGGTTGAAGCTGAAGTCATTGTAGGTATATATTTATCTGCATATCATCCACCCTGTCAAACTTTAACATGTGAACAGTGAGCACAAACACGTATCTTGCTAATAGTATGACTGCATGACAATGTACGCCGAGTCCACATGCAAGCGCCTATTTTTTTTATTGTGTGGTTGCCTGAAAACTCAAAACCTCCTCCACTCTTTCGCTAGGTTACCGTGATTACTGATTACGTTATTGCAGTCTTTCAAACTCAAAACACAGAGAGTAAAGCTATTTTTCAAATATGTACCGCCACACATGAACATTTTCGTTTGTAAACTGAAGTATTATTTTTATCCAGCAATCATGAAACACAAAAGCGTTTTGCTTAGCATACCCACATACACTCACAATCAGCCGTGAGGCAGAAAAGAGCATTTCTATTCTATTACTACCTGATTCCTTCTGTACTGAATACCTGTACATCATACCATCAAAATGTAAAATTACCCACCAGTTTTTCTGCAAACACAAAATAATTACTTTGAAGTATTTACACGTAACTCGTAATCAAAAGAATTTATTGCAGAATTAACCTTGAGGTACGAGCAAAGGAAAAGAAGGCAATTTATAAAATGTTTTTAATGATAGCAACAAATGATGGTACGGATGCGTGCTCACTAATTTGGTTCATTCGGATCATTTTGCTAGAACAGAATGGAAAGACAAAAAATCGACGGGGAAAAAAGATGCGAGGAAATTGCATTTGTAGGCGGTGGTTCTAGTTTTCCAAAAGTAAATTTTGTTTTCCAACGCTTTCCAGTCTCTATTTAGGTACTGTGCAAATGAATGCGAACAGAAAAAATAAGGAGCAATCTTAGAGTTCACGAATGTTTGTCCAAAAAAACACCCATTAGCCTTCAAATGAAGAGAAATTATTGCTGACGGCAATGTTACCAACTACAAAAAATGTGAGCAAATATTAACTCTTCTCCTTTTTTAGAGACAATGTGCACAAAACCCATTTTCCAACATCAGTGTACAATTGATTCTTGAAAGCTTACGCAAGTGTGGGCGTCCGAAGACCGTTTGACATTCAACGATCTGATATATATGTGATGTGTGCTGTATGTATAATGTATATTGACATTTATGGTAAGCCGCTTGAATGATAACAATTGATAGAATAAATTGAATTTACAATTACGCTCCGTTAACTACATCATCTCAGAAAATACTGGCGCCTTAATAATTATTGTGAAGTTCTACGCTGAACAAATGCAGCCTGAAAGTCATGCACACATGTTTATGTATGTAATATTGGATGAGCAGCAAATTTTTACATCCAACTATTTATTTACGTGCATGAACTTCTATCATGAACACGTTTTACTATGGGCACAGTCATTATTGGTGTTCCATGTGTTTTTCTCTAAAAGCATAAAATCTGCGAAGATCATTGTAATTTAGTTTCCAATGCAGCATACAATGTGAACTACAAGGACAAAATGATGGATCCTAAGATAAACAAATAATGCAATAAGGCTTGCAGAATCACGTACTCAATCCTCGTGGTTTAAATTTCTTTGCTAACTCGAAAGCGCATTGAAGATTTTGTAAACCTTTCGACATAGGTTTAAAAAAATACGATTTTCTGTGCCGTTATTTTTTAAATCACCCAAACGTGTTCCATACACTAACGTAACAATCAAGCTGGAGAGCCATGCCCATGCTGTAAAAAGCGCTGTGAATTTCAAGTTTCCCAGGGCATGAGAATTTGATGGAAATAAATTCATAGTTGTCCCATCCCAATGAATAGAAACTGTCAGAACTGTTTTCTGCATCGTCTACCGATCACACACTTGTCGGATTCCGAATATACACCCATACACCGTATTATCACATTAAATCCATATGACAAAATAAATACATACATTATGGGCGGCGGCGACATGAGTGCGAAGCAATGTACCTATGCTACGTTTTAAACAGTAGAACTATGTTTGTTGGTCCTAATTGTAAGTTTTAGACTGACTAAACCATACACATTATAATTCCAGCCGTACTCGTTTGGGTCGTAAGGACACCAGTCCCTGCACGTACACAGGCCTCTTTTGCACAGATTCAGCATTCAGCACGTGCACAGGTTTCAGGCCACTTGCCCAACAATCATGTCTATGTGTGACTCTTGCAAGGCTGTATGCAATTCATTTTGATTCCCTGCTCTGATAAAAAAAACGGCCGTAGCCCCATGAAAGTTGAAAAATGTTCATGAAGCCAGAGTAGTTAATGGCGTGTATGCTTAAAAAACACGCAAATGGACAGACCATAAATGAGATGGCAGGGTCTTGAAAACTTAAGTGCATAATTCTTAAAACAATAATTGTTGTAATCGGGTCCATTTTCAGCTTCTATTTCGTAATTGCCTTGAAACAGAGTCATGGAAAAAGTCAAGCTACACAGTACGCGAGCGTGTGATGTGACTATCCTTCCATGAAATAACACTAATGCTATCATATAAAAGGAAAGCAAGAAAAAGGGTCACCAGATGAGCAGTTTTCACTGCAAGATTGGAGGGAATAAGTTCCCAAAGAAGTTGATAATACCTTTCTTTCACTAAAAAACTCTGGTGTGTGCGCTTTGTAAATAGACAACCTTAAATTAAACACGCTTAAAGAAAAGAAAGCGATGTTTTCAAAAGCCCAAGCATTGCCAAAGAGGGCTCGTATGTGTAATCACATTTGTATCTTGTCTTTTTACTGAAGGTGAGAAGAAAGGAGGGTGGTGTTGGTTTTTTCTGTAAAATATATACACCGTACAGGGATATGAATAATGCCGCTCAGTACAGGGCCTAAAGGCTAAACTAAAGTAAAGAGATCTGTTCTCACCTCTGCATAAAAAGATCCAATGATAAACCCTTTGGTCACGATTTTAAGTCACTAGAACATGAGAAATCTTCCACGGATTTCCAATCTCATTTTCAATTCCGTCACAACGCGCACAAACTAATCACAGACCTATAGGTACAAGCCAGGTACATGGATGTAAGATATAGAGCCACTGATCAAATGATTGTTCGTAATGTCACAAAAGTAATAAAAATAATCTCCGCCCAGTGAGTGAGGAATAAGTTCCTCAATCTTCACAACCATTGATTATGGCGGTTCCTCACATTTGAAAAGAAAATAATCACAAGAATCAACCCAATGACTAAACAATATCGAAATTCTGATTCACTCCTACAATCAAATTGTTCAAAGTACAGTGTGAATGAATGAGTGAGTGAAAAGGCGAGTTACACAATCTTTCTCTCTTTTCTGGTGTCTTCGTCATTAGCTCACACAGGAGTTCCCTGACAAGGAAGAAAAAACTGATGGTAGAGCTGCTTTAGAGAGAAATGAAGCACGTGAAAAATGGGAGTACATAAATATTAAACAAAAACAAAACTCAAGTGCTTTTAAATATGGTCCTCCTCACGACATCAATCGAGTGGATAACAAGAGCGAATGTAGCCACATAAAAAGTACGTTACCGAAGAGATTATACAAATACCCGCTGACTTCTTCAGTGACAATGGAGTGACAAAAATTTCAAGTAGTCAACGTAAAAGGCTACAACAGTGGCGAGGTCCAAATAATCATAGCACGAACATACAACTTCTCTTGACCACGGTAAACTCCGGCTTTCATTACGATAGGCCACACAAGTGAAGAAGGGGAAAATGTTCGAATTCTTCGTTCATGTACAATGTGAGAATTGTAAACACCGAAATGATGATAAAAGCGACAATGCAGGAATTTAAAAACAAAACTGGATACACAGAAGGATATTTTAATACAGGTATTAGCTGACACTTGCTCTTGCCACTAATGATTTGGCATTGAAGTTGGTGGTAACTGCAATCGAGGGACACGTTTAATGGATGCAATAAGTAAGCACAAGTATGCTTCTTTGCTATTAGGGGCGATCTCAGGCCGCACTAACTCTTCCAACCAAGCTGTATCTTAAACGAGACTGACTGACTGACTGACTGACGAGGAGTCGCTTGGTTGCAACAAGGTGCATTGCATGTTCGCTATGTCCAATGTTCCAATCCCCTACTGTGCCTACTTACACTCCTGTTGTCTACCTCTGCTTGTCGGTTGAGTAACAATGCATAGTGAGAGAGAGATAGAGAGGAGAGAGAGAGAGAGAGAAGGCAAGAAAATGATGGAATGAGCGAAACTTGCCCAAAAGTATTACACTTTGCAACCCTTTAATAACATCTGAGCGATTCTCTTTCACAATTCCCTTCAGCAAACCACGCTTTCAAACATAAGGGTACATAAGTACAAGTATATACTATACACACACATGAGTAAAACATCCACAGACGGACAGCAACAAGCAGAGCATAATATCACATACTTGCACATAAACTTCATACAATACATCCATGTCCATGTGCACCCTTCAACCATTTATAAGCCACGCTCGAGATGCGTTTCTGTGCTGTACACCGAATAAGAAATGTTTTTTATAATAAAAGAATTTGCTTGTCGCAGGTTTTTTTAAATCACATTTTACGAAAGGGTTGTAAAAGTACACCAAAATCTCGGCAAATAAACCCAATGATATACGTACAATAGACAGTATACATACATACATATACATACCATTGTTTACGCACAGGGTAGGGAGGGGTGTTTCTAAAAACACTTTGCAACAAAGGCAAATTCAAATCATCTCCACATTTTTATATAGACCATCTTTTAAAGTAAGTACCAATTTTTTCCTCCGCAATTTTGAAGGTGTGAGTACGAGTTCTTTTTTCATTATTATTTGGTTCTATTCACATATTTTGTGGAACCACTAGTATGAAAACATTTGAAACATACAATCAAAGCACAAAAATGTAACTATAGCCAGAAAAAAATATATTTAAAAGCGTTCTTACGCCTATAAAAATACATTTTATCAACCACAATACGCTTATCCGCTTTTTTCGAATTTCTAAGTTTGCGTGCTGTTGCTTAAATGGGATCATTATAAACAACCAACTGCATCTGCTAAAAAAAATATTTTGGGGACACTTTTTTTTAACTGTCACAGCGCATGACATTACCTTTTCGGGACGTGTAAAATGATGGAGTATGCACAGCACACAAGTAAAATTGTTTCATTATTTTGAATTTCGAAAGCCTTTTCGGCTTTGCATTGTAGGGAGGAGAGAACGAGCCACAAGAAAACACGATATACCTTGCCAATGTTTGTCATGCTTCATTTTCATTATCAGAAGAATGAAAAGTAAAAAAACAATAATTTAAATGGAAATAGCAAACCAGTCATTTTACTGGAAAGGAGCTGGAAGGCAGCTAATTTCGCAAGCATATTTATTGAGAAAACATGTAGCAGAAAAGAAAATGGACTTTTATTTACGTCAGGTGCACTCTTGTGCGTGCACTTCCCTATGCTCTTTTCCTTTGAAGTCGTTTGTAAACATAAGCATGTAATGCAAGCATGATTGGCAAAACTAAAACTATTCGAGCAGACTATAAACATGATGGTTATTGCAATGAATTTCGACTTGCGTAGTTAGTAGAGAGCACATGTGACTGTTGAACTTACAAGTAATTACAGGTAATCGTATCCAAACACCTTTGAATGTGAAGTATAATTCGTAGCAACATTTTATCTATGACTCTACAGCACTGAACCGACTTTTCTTACAACATAGATTTGAGGTCTTTTTTATGACACACACAATATACACATGTACTTTGACTACTGGTATTCTCACATACACTTGATGGAGTGACCAGTGCAAGCCGCTTCTGTGGTCCATTTTTCACAATCGTGTATTATTATGCTTGCTTGATAAACCTGATAACTTTTTCACAGATGCTTTTTAGCCAGATAAATTCTGCCAGAAGCCTAAATATTAGGATATAATTTCAGTATACCATACCAATACCAAATAGAAATAAACTGTTAAAACATAATGACAGGAAAATCCTTCCTAAATTATGACCACTAGCATAAAGTAGATTATGACATGACAGAGGAAATGCATCACCACCTCCCGGCGTCGGGGTAGATAACTGGTATACAGAATGTCAGGCAATTCTTGATAGAATTGCTTTGGTAATAGACATTATTGGGTATCTCTCTAATCAATGTACCTCAAGCTACATGGAATATTTTCCCTCTTCCGAAATGATCTTCGATTTTTTTTTCGAAAATTACAAATAAATGGAGATACCGATGTGCGGGCCACATGTTTCTTGATTACTTCAAATACTGTATGTAATAACTAGTAACTACTATATGGAATAATTTAACATCATTACTGTTACCCGGATGCCAGCAGTATCGTAGACCCAACATCCCAGTTGCATGCCTATTGCCTATGCACATGTAGTAAGTAATACCTTAACCTCTGGTATTCGGAATAGTACAGTACAAAACAGGAATGACTTTTCTACAAGATGTACTAGAATCCCCATGCCAGTTGAGCTCTTTCTGCTGACTAAAGTAGTAAATTATATTGTTGTGTATTCTTATTTTTCTGAACTACTTGTTATTTTATGTACTGCGGTAAAACACGTTTGTTTAAGTTTAGAAATGCCCATTCACATACACGCACCAGACTTACTTTCTTTTATTTTCGTGAAAACACTTGCTTGTAGATGGAAATGTTACTATTGCAATATATTGCTTGCTCTATTCAATTTTCAACCACATGGATAGAAAATGTTTGAAAACATGCGTAAAAACAGAAATGGCCTGGCTTCAAGAAGTGACACCCCAGAATGGTGAAAGTGTGATGATTTTTACAGTATGGGTCTGGCATAATCGCAGGAAATCGGTATACATTTTATTTCATATTAGTGATCGATAAAAACTCAACTGCGAACTTGCAAAACCAGTAAAGACCTGTGTGCATGATTTTCTGTAAGTACCATATCAGATTCAATTTTTCTTTTCACTTCCGGAACAACAAAACTTATGAGATGATTGACGTAATGAAATTCGTGTGAAAAATTTCAGAATGAGTCACTGTCATGAATACTAGTCAGAATCTCAGAATTATTCATTTGATAACTAATAACTAGGGTGTACCATAAATTCCGCAGCAGTAGTAACTAGTAACATTACAGTATGCATAGAATGCGTTTTTTGCAGCCAATCTCTGATAAATGTATATTGCCTTTTTTACAACGAAATCTGGGAGAAGTAAAAATATGCTAAAATACTTGTGAATAAATATTTATTGTTTTACCTGTGGCTGGAGATCATTGTTGCTGCTACTGGAAGGTTCTAGAATATCCCACATGGACAGGCGATGGTCCATGGCTTCAGGGAATGTAAAGGGCTTGGGTTGATCAGTTCAACCAAGCAGTAACCTGTGCTCCGTGCTTCCTCGAGGTATCTTTTTTTGCTTGTTGCAAAAGATAGTTGATGATGAAGCGTTAAAAATGTGCTACAAGACTCCCATGGTACATTCATCGTACAATTTGGAAGGAGTATCTTCTTCGTTTAAAAATTTGTAATTTTTGGTAATGATTGACTTCTTTGGTGTGCGCTGGCTACCTACGTTTGTCGGACTCTGATCCAGCCTTCTGTTCCAGCATTTCAAATTAATCACAAAAGCACTTTGTTGTCGACACTTACAAGTTACAAGAGTACAGCGACAATTATTGCAGCTTGCGATGTTTTTTCGAAAATTGAAATGATCACATCCGTCACGATAGGCACTACGATAATTTGTAAAAACTTTTTTGAAGCATTTCATGAGAATTTTTGAGTATCTGCTTGCAATTACTACTCTATGAAAGTATTTTGACTTAAGCAAGAGGTATCACAGGAATTCCAGCACTTATCTCCTAACGAACAGTAAATTGGTTACAGTAAATTGGTTAAATATTTTCTACTGGCGTATCACCGATGCGATGGTGGTAGAAATTACGTATACTGCAGTGTGTTCGCTTTTCTGAATAAATGGCTGAATTGTTTATCATAACCTCACATCGAAGCTATTGTGCTGAGCATTAATAGTGGAATTATGAATACTAGATTGGGTTCCAAATTAACTTACAATATTTACAAATAAGAATAGTTTGTTCCATAATAGTTAACATAAGCATAACCTAATAGTAATAGTCATAATGGTTTTTAGCAAGTTCCAGTAAAAAAAATAGCATTTAACATCTTCGAGCTAGCAGTATCAATAAATGATAAATCATATTTTTCGAAGCACGATGATAAACCTATACAATAATGAATATCAAGACAAATCAGGATATTTGTTCATATAGTGCATATATGCACATACTATAAAATTCTCAAATATTTCACCAAATTAGTGACACAGGATAGAACTTTGCATTTTATATTCAATCTAGAAAATTAATACTCCTGCAGAATTACAGCAGGCAAAAGAAAAATACACGACGGCACAACAACGTAAAATTTATTTTTCAAAGTCAGAAGAAAAGGATCGAATTCCGTTCATCAGCTCAAAAAGTGTTTTCAAATTCTTCGAACCATATAAACCACTTGCTTCCGAAGCGTCCCAGGGTAATATTACCATTAATTATTTTTCTTCACACTTGTAAATTAACGTGGTGATATCTGCTGTACTTATTTATGCTACTGACATCGTTTTTACTCCAAATAACTTACAAGTTATTTTCATAAAAAGAAAAATAAACACGATTCTGAGAGAAGATTCGAAAGGATGGCCGAATATGTAAGTCAAGAAATGGGATGACCTAACACACATACACCAAAAGATTCGACCAATTTACTTTAATTAATAAGGAACTTTCAGCTGTACACTTATCTGATTACGAACCGTAGACATAAAAATTGTCGAAAATAACAAAACAGAACTTTAAATCTTAAGTGTAACAGTTACAAATTACATTCCACATTTGGTTCATCTCTCTACCTAAGTATTCTTGAGAAAAAAAAACTAGAGACCATAGACAGTCTTGAGCCAGTCCTTCAATAGTTTACATCAAGTTCCTCCTCCAAGGTAGTAGACAATTACAGCTGTCATCTTGATTTGTTTCCACGAAGAAATCCCAGGAATTATTCGCCGAAACATAAAGCACCAAAAAATCAGTAATATATTTCAAATGAGTATAATCTTCCCCTCCTATGTCGAATTCGTCGTGAATAGTCACATTGGATACATACTGTGGTATCGTGTCACAAATTCTTGAACCACATAATTACGACCAACTTATGACTTGACCCATGACCTCAAGGAACTCACGCACTCCCACCAATCCCAAAGTATACCCTTCCATGATCCAGCTTCTAAAATTCAATGGGACGTATTATACTGAAAAAAAGTAAGTTCTGGAATTGATGATTTCCCACTTTTGTGACCCTATAAACACCAGTCTTTTGGAAGAGTACAAGTATTGAGATTGAAACCCAGGTACTTTAACACATTGAACTGACTTTTACATTGCAACTATTCAGTCCTGGATGAAGTCTGATATTATTGAAGTTTACAAAAAATCGCCAACATCTCTTGAATCTTTCCTAAAACGTTCTCTTCTTCTGATTCACCAAAATTCTGACAAATACAGAAGAAATGAGTATTTTTCACGGGAGGTCAGTTTCAGTTCCTTGGGTCAAATTTAGTTTCCGATTTCCACCCACTTCCAAATCAATTGTAATAGTCTTTTCCGTCTTTCCCCCTTCCTCCGATGTAAAATTCAGAGAGGTTTTATACTATTTTTTAAAGAGAGTCAAAATATTAAACCTCTCGGATTTAACACAGAAAAAGGATTGTAAAATGGTACAAAAAAAAGTGAGAAAATCTCCTTTCTGTATGTGATTCTATGTATTTTAAAACCATTGAGCAGATCCTGTTTTCCTTGGGCAGTATATATACAGAGAAGAGAAGGGACTATAACAAAAAGGACTAAAAAAATATTGGGAAAAAATTGACTATACCTCCCTCTCTGAGGAAATTCATTGTATGTAAAGCCAAGGACTATACATGGCAGAGATTGCCACAGACAAGCAAAAAAAAGGCTCATTGCATTGTACTTTAAATGTAAAAGAAATGTTCATTCTGAGCTCCTTTTTTTTTTTACCCCCACACAAACAGAAGACAAAAGGGGGAAACTGGGAAAAAAGTAAAAAAAGTGTCTCCATCTCATGCTCACAAACACATATGTTTCTCTTTAAACGTTATACTTTTGTCTCTTTAAAAATCATTTAATTTTTACATTTAAACATGGAAATCTCCTCATTTAAAAACTTTAGGGATTTCACATTGTGAAAGCCCCCCACATTTAAACTTCATCGTCCCCGGATGTTAAAGCATTTGGCAAAGAACTTAAGTGTATAGTACGTATGGGGCTCACATTTCTACCATTTTTTTTTTAATTTTTCGAAAATGTCAACTCCTTTAAAAAAGACAGTTGTCATCGTACGTAGGCGTAAGGCGTAATGACGGGGAAGAATTTTAATTTCAAAGCGTTTTGGACGTGTCAAGTTGTCTTTTGAAGGTGTCAGATGTCTGCCACGAAGTTGGGATTATTATGAAATTCTTTGTAAAAGCACAAAATATGTCTCCTCCGAGTCGTTTTCGCAATCTTGCTGGTATTTTTTTCAATTTCTAATTAAAATCCGTGATTTGCCCATAAATATATTACTGTCTGGTTAAGAGCTAAAGCTACAAATTGCACAAATACACCCCGTGTTTTGAGGGGGATTACGGAATTACCCTTTCATCTATTACAGTTTCTAATCATTGGAAAGTAATATTTTTTCATGGAAAAATGCTACCTCAATGTCGTAGTCAAACAAAGGATTATTTTATCCAGGATTTTCCTCTGCGAAAATGATTTGACCAAATCATACAGGTTGCAATCGTTTATTATGCAGAAGATGAACACAAAAGGGGAGAATTTCCTTCTTCGGTATTATTACTTACTGCTTTATATGCTATTTAATTTGGGGAAAGTATTTTTTATTTTGCTGATGTAAATATGTTTAAGAATTTAAGAATGTTAACAATCACCAGATTAACATACAAACAACTCAGGTGACAAGTGTCGGAATAAATGTAAGTACAATTGATCCCAAAAGTTCCGTGAGGAATGGACGGCTTCTTTATAAACCCAATGACAGACAAAGATTAAATTAACCAAACTCATTTTCTTGCCGTTCTAATTGGATTTCCATAACAAATATTACTATATATTTTTTATAAATCCGGGATCGTAATCCCAAGATTACGGATTCAGAACACTGCAATCCGTAATTCCAGCCCAAAGTTTCCAGAATAATCCATAATACACCTTCCTTGGAAAATCATGGTACTACGTAATCCAACTACCATTTAAAGCCAAATTCGTGGATTACTTTAGCCTTCAAAATAAGTTGAACTAAAACTGCTAGTATTTAAAATGAATTGTTTTTTCGCCTACATCGTTATAATTTGAATGGCTAATGTGTTTCCACAGAGTCAAATCCATTTTTAAAGCTATTTACGATTAATTGCAAGCAAAATGTAATCCCGGATTTTTGTTGAATCTATAAACCGAATCCGTAATCCCAAGATTTTTGTGAAGCAGTAATCCAAATTTGTAATGCCCGATTAGGCGTGTAATCCGTAAACCCATTTAAGCTTTTTGAAATCCGTAATCTGAAATCCCAGCATATTTTGTGTAATCCAACAGTACCCTGTCCTGTATTTCTGATACATAATTTCGGGCCTTCAAAAAACCATACCGACCCACAAGGGTCTGGTGAAACCCTTAGAAACCATGAGGGACCCTTCTGGCGACAACCGACAACAGGCAAAGGCACCCATTATTATACATACGAGTAAAAAGGCACCAATACAAATACATGCACGTTCCCTTTGATTAACAGCGTCACAAAAGGTCTTCAAGACGAAATCAAAAACAGTTAAATGTTATTCTCAATTTAAATGGGTTCCCATCGACTAGCATCATGTGAACTGTTGAAGTGCCTTGGTTAAACTCGTCTACGTAAGCGGATATGAGCCAATCACTAAAATAGCCCACTCGTATTAATTCCCCAAGACAATTGTGCAATTTATTTTGTATTTTAAATTTTTGTTTCTTTTTTATTATTTAAATATCCTCAAAACAAACGCAGCTAAAAGTGCTAGAGGCTTCCTGTAAACTGTGTAGGAAGTTGGGAAGGAATGTAACAACCTATAAAAGTGAAAGGTGTGTAAGCAAAAATGGATAAGATAAGCATTTCTTCCGGAAGTTGTTTCGTAATGAATTATCTACCATTTCATTGACCTTCCAATATCATATGTTATAGCTAACCGGACTCCAGAAGATCCCCCTAGACGGCAGGCGGAAACTATTTTCTGGGACACAATCTCCAGATCTCCTCCGGGATTCCCTTCCAAGCTCTTAATCATCTCCACTATATAATACTCATGGAGTCATGGAGAAATCCCCAACGTCACTCTCAACACTCTCAAGGTATTTTGCCCTCAACTGGAATGAATTCTTCCTAGCTATATCTATATACATACAATACAATGCATCCCCAGGAATATGCTGATATGTATTTTTTTATCTCTTAAAACTTAAATGTAAAGCTCGTGGTCAAATGACTACATATCATAGCGCAATACGCATGCTTTACAATAAACGTTTTTCCAAACAATTTTCTGGAGATAGTTATATTCTTGAATAATTTCCTCACTCCATTATTATAATTCACAATATTATAATGACCTCACAAGGTCATCTTTTTGGATGAGTTTAAAATACAATGCTGCTGGTTTTTGGATGAGTTTAAAACGCTGCTGGAGAGTAGCTTTCATTAGTTAAATAGCTTTCTTTCCCAGTTAAGGTTGAGGTCATTGGTTAAATAGCTTTCTTTCCCAATTAATGTTGAGGTCATTAGTGAAATCTAGTTTTTTTCCCCAGCTAAGGTTGAGGTAGTGTTGTCACACGGTCACAAAATTGACTTTTGACGAGGGCAGTCCCATCACAAAGCACTATTTTGACTTTAGCTGCTTCATCAATACTCGAATTTAGTTTGGTTATACTTTAGTACGAAAACTTAAATGCTAAAAGGTGTTGCTACTTTTCTCATTGCCAGTTACTTTACTTGTACGGCTCTGCCCTATTATTTGCCTCCAGAACTAAAGTATACTAAAGTAAATATACTATTGATGGGGAATTTGGGGAACTACTGTTTCGGGGGAACTTTAGTTAGTTTAGATTTGCTACTTTTTTCTGGAGGATAAAAACGTTACTACTTAAGTGCAACTAAACTGTTCAATGTTATTTGCTACTTTAGTAGTGCCCAATATGGTGACCGAATAACAACACTAGGTTGAGGTCATGCCCTTTATTATGAATCCCTTCCTTGGGATTCTGTTTAGAAACCTTGCCCCCCCCCAAACTCCCGGTTGAAGGGAGAATTTAAGATTGACGGATTTCGGTAGGCTAAAAATCTATAAAATTATGTTTTAATTTTTTTTAAACGCCGAAGTTTTTTTTGTTGAAAAAAGGATGAAGCTGCCGATAATATAAGAGCTAGAGCGTCCCAAAAAGTGCCTGTCACCCCCATCTAGAAAGGCTCGGCGAGGACTGATCCTTTTGGCCTTTTTCTGCACTGCACAGCTGACTAGCGTAAAAAGGCCGGTGAGCAAGCGTCATGCGCGCCCCTCGTGAGAGTCTTGGTCGGCAAAGTACACGAGGAAATACATGGGAGAGAAACCCCCTTTGTCCCCTATATCCACATACACATATCTCCCTATATCCATCCCTTACATACAGTCGTGCATACATATCCTCACGATACATCGTCCAGTCGAGGGAAAAGTTGAACGAACATTCATTCACTCCAATATTCTATATGTATAGCCCCCCCCAAAAAAAAAAAACTGAAAAAAATCATCCAAATCAAGAAAAAAAATCTAATTTTCACTTCGCCTATAAAATTCGGAAAATCTATATAAATTTATCCCTCTCAATTTTTTTGATTCGGTTTAGTCAAATCCCTGTTTACAAAAAAAATCGGTGTACCTTTTTTTTTTTTTACCTGTGACTCCTCAGGTTTTCGAACTTTTGTCACCTGTTTTTTGAGAGAGGGAGAGACAGAGAGAGACAGAAGAGAAAGGAGAATAAAACTTGGGTGTTTGGTCTAATTTTTCTTGTGTGAATTTCCCTGGTTTTGGTTGAGAATTTCTATCCCACATTGGTTTCTTTCTCGGACTTTTTTTTGGGTGTTGTGAACCGTGCTGGTGTGGAAGTCCGTGTGTGAGTTATCATTGACATTACATACACATTTAATGCGGTCGTAGTGTTGGGATATATTAAAAGGAGGTTCTTTGAGGGAAAATCTCTTTTTCGGTGACGTTTCTCCACACAAGGTAAGTTTTAACACGAGTCTTGGATATAATATATCTTTACTATTTATGTGTCTCCATTTCCCCCCTTGTAGAGATAGGTATAACATCAAAAATCCATTTGTCAAAACTGGAAAGCCAAAAAAAGAAAGGGTTAAATATATTATATACTCCTTCTCGGCTCCTTCCCCTCTCAATCCATGCATATGTGGTCTGGTCTTATTAGGTCTAGAGGTCTGACAGGACAAAAAGGCTATATAGTATTTTCCTCCACATATATCCCCAACCCTTTTTATCTTTGATCCCACACATCACACACGGTAATCAGTACGTAAGTCAACTACAAAGTATTACATTTATAAACCATGTACAATACATAATGTTGCAATGTTTCGTTTTTTCGTTTAAAAAAAAACACGAGTTGAAAAAAATACGTTGAAAAGACTTTTGGAAAGACTGAGAATAGTGTGGATATGTGAAATATACATGTTATTGAGCTCTGATATAGTTATATGTCTTAAACATTTTTTTTTTTCGCATGGAGAGTTGACTGACTCAGACTGAATGCAGAATTCCCTATATATATATTTGTTGCCTATACATAAAGATACTTTTGAGTTCGGGAGTTTTATTAAAAACTTCCCTTTTGTCAATCAAAACAAGGTAGATTATATACGGAGTGTGAAGCAAAATGCTATATTTTTTTTAAATGGAAAGAAATTAAAGTATATGTGCATTAGTTAAGTTTTTCCTGGCCGTTTTGTGAGGTCTTATGGTCTCGGTGAGGTTCTAAAAAATGTTCTTTTGGTGTATGTAAATATACGGGCGTGGGTATACTCTTTGGATATAGTGGCATTGGTGTAGTATGAAGGGGTGTATTTTCCCTGTTCAAAAGAGAGAGAGAATATAAGGAAGAAAGAGACGTGTACAGTGAACGTTCGTAACGTACTGGGAGAGATGGCATAAAGGAAAGGCAAAAAAACTTTAGTAGAGAAGTAGAGAAATAGAGGGAGAGTAAGGGGGAATACGTTGGTTCATGGCACTTTTTGGGTTCGAGCACTTTTACAAAGAGAGAATTGAGAGAGAGAGAGAGAGAGAGAGTGTTTGTGTAATAAAGACTTGTCGTGTGTGTGCTCGAAGAGAGACTCTGGGCTTTGGCTGAACACTGAACTTATACACTCACTCATAAGGCAATAAGTTGGGACTTGGGAGCATCTCCATTTTGGCAATTTTCTCAATTCACTTTTTCTCGATTCGTCGGATCTGGTTTCTTTTTTAGGTGTGCAAGAGTGCAAAAAGGCTCCTACGGAAATATTTTTTTTGGTCCTTTTGATATAGACTTTACTAAAAAAAATAGGAAAAAAAAATCTAATCCGTTCTCTCCATCTCTCTTGTCTCCATCATCCTTCAAAAATTATAGCCTTTTTCTCCAGGGGGGAAGAGACCTTTGATTCAGAGAATTCTTTTCAAGCCAGCTACTATATAGAGAAGGTTTTTAAAATATTTTGAATTTGTATTATATTGTATTTGTTAGTTGATGAGAGTGTTAGTCATAAGATATGATGGATTTACCACAATTTTGACTCTTTGGTGTGCTAATCTTATGGTTACTTTAGTGCTTTAGTTTTTTTTTTATCTATATATTCGGAGGGTGGTCTCAATTCGACAGATTTGTCTTTTTTTTTGTTACTTTTAAAGGAGCTACTACAGACAAAATACAGACGTAGTTTCAAATACAATGGCGTTGAAGAGAATCAATAAAGTAAGTTTCTTCAGTGCTATTATGTTTCCTTTGATTTAGGTTAAATAGTCCATAAAATATTTAAGACTTTGAAATTCATTTACTTTGGCTACATCTACCATGATAAGTAGTTTCTTTGTGTTTTCAAAAAAAAAAAAATGTATGTACATTTAGTGCATGCATGTTTCGTCAGTAATAAGTGATGCATGGATGGACATTTTTGTTCTTTGTTCTAATGGATTATTTCCTTGTTTGGTTTTTTCTTTTTGTTTCAATTTTTAAATTATTTAGGAGCTGCTAGACTTGGGTCGCGATCCTCCTGCACAGTGTTCAGCCGGTCCAGTTGGAGATGATCGTAAGTCAAGTTACTTTTCGAAGCAAATTTGGATTACTTCATTACATAATAGATTTGGAGATTAATCTACATTTTGGTTTTTTACAGTTTTCCATTGGCAAGCAACAATTATGGGACCGGTAAGATTTACGCAGTATTTGCACCAACATTTGTATTGTAGATGAAAAATTTTTGGAACCTCCATTATAAACGGTATACTGCCGGGTTAGACAGGACATGTTGTGCAGTGGATATTGTTTCGTCAAGTTTCTAGCTCGAAGATTATGCGAACATTGCTTGGTTCACATAATTTTTTTTTCCAGATTGATTTCAACGAAGTTTTGCTAGTGATTCGTTTGTGTAGTGTGACGCTCAAATGTGACTCATTTGCACGTGACCTTCAGCACTAGTTTTATTTTGTTGATCTGCAAGCGTGGTTCTTAACTTCAATTGCAATGGGCAATAAATTATTCAGGTGTAACTCAGGATGCAGTATAACTTATTCAAGTAATTTGGGTGGTTGTAGTGCAACAATATTCGCCTATTTTGCTGTCGTGTTTATTATTGCGTTATTCAGGCAAGGACTTGTGTAACGCCGGAATACTTAAATAGTTTGGAGTTAAATAGTGTTGTTTAAATATTGTTTCGAATATACTAATTATTTTGAATGATGTTTGCTGGACATCTTCAAATATGTACATATTTCGAGTGTACCGTTACAGTGATCAGTCGTCGAACCCAGTTTTTAACACGCATAGACTGATTAAGACACTGCCGGGAATCCGAAACGTCGGGTTTTTAAACTTATAATAATTAAAATATGTTAATTCGTGTTTCGCATTTGTAGCCGGACAGTCCCTATCAAGGCGGTGTATTTTTCTTGTCGATTCATTTCCCCACGGATTACCCGTTCAAGCCGCCCAAAGTCTCGTTTACTACGAGAATTTATCATCCCAACATCAATTCTAATGGATCTATTTGTCTTGATATTCTTCGGTCTCAGTGGTCGCCTGCCCTCACTATATCCAAAGGTAAGAGCCATGATTTTGACACATAATGTGTGCATAAGCGCGGTTAGGACCTGACACAGTTTTCACTCTGAAACCGTTAGAATTACTTTACCATTAGAATGTTTTCGTGTGGTTTTTAGATTGTTAGTTCTGTCGTGTTATTGCTATTACTTTTGTTTTCGTCCAGGGGTATTCAATGAGCGTTAGATTAGTCAATTGAATGGATATATCTGACAAGACTGTCTACTTTATAGCAACTGAGAAAGTTCGGCTCACCTCGGTTTTTATTTTGAAATCACTGGCATTTTACCAAAAGTATTTTTTAATGAAGACAATGTGATTTGAATGCATCATGTGACAAAACCACCTACAATATAAAGTATTGCGTGTAGGCATCTACTTTTCGCAGCTACTTTTCGTCGCGTATTTCTCGTGTTCACGACATTCACTTTCGCGTAGAATTTTTGGCAGTATGTAAACAGATCCCGTTCAATTAAGCAAGAAAGATACTATTTGTGAGAACATTTCACTAGTTCTCATTGTGAAAGATTTGTCGGTTTGCTCAGTGTTCAAATTTATTATGCAGGACACAATTATTGTGTGTATCGAGATGTACTTTTAATTTTAAATCTTGGTGTATTTGTAATAATATTTTCAATTACAAACTTGCATGTCTACACTAGTATTAATATCTAATAAAACGTGGCTATAAAAGATTCTGAATAGAAGATTAAAATTAGCTGTGTAGTTAGCATTATTGATTATTGGTAACGGTATTTTAAGTTAGGAGTAACAGTAGAAACGGGCTGACAATTCCCAGAATATGTACCCGGACTGCGGATGGGTCAGGAGAGGGTCTGTTTGCCCAAAGCTGGAGAGGGTTCCGTCTTTAAAAGATGAGATGACATTGACAATTTTTTCCCCAGCGAAAGGGTAGCTCGTATCCCTTATAGGAAACGCCAAGTTTGATTATACACAGTTGATGTACTGTGTTCGTTTCGTAGTCACGCACATGTATTGGCACAGTGGTCAGAAGAAATATTAAATACATGTTAATCCCTTAAAGTTCCTTAAGTTTCTTTTGTTGACCAAATGAATGCAATACGTTTAATAACCGAAGGATTAGGTAATGGGTGCTATTAAGTAGCTGTCAATTAAAATTAAGTTTTGTTTTTGTAGTTTTGCTGTCAATCTGTTCGCTGTTGTGCGATCCAAATCCGGATGATCCACTCGTCCCAGAAATAGCACGAATATATAAGACGGACCGGGACAAGTACAACGAGTTGGCGAGGGAATGGACAAGAAAATACGCAATGTGAAGAGGGTGCCAGGAATTAAAACTAAAATTATATGCTATCCATAACTACATACACATGCGTTATTATTGAATTACATACACGAAACAGGATGAGTGAATGAAAAAAAATTCGAGGATAAAATTATTATACTTGAAATATAAGATAATTAATTATTACTATTATATTTACGTGGAAAGCATGAAGCATTTATGATTAGATGCTGCATTGCGTATATTATTATTAATATTAATATTACTACTACTTTAAGTGGGAACACGCGATACACACAACACAACACCGTTTTTGGTTCTACAATAGAATCCGCATTAAGGCACCCAAAATCAATAACATTAATTTGTAATTGAGAACCGGGACCGGGACCATCTAATGACAGATTTCAAATTCGCTTTGTATGTTATTTCTAATTTTTTGTGTGCTGAACATGAATAAAGCCCTGGGTGCGTACTTTGATGTACAACAGTTGATGACTGATAAAAAATGGTCAACTTGTAATACTAGCACAGTAAGAGGGCGAAGAAAAGACTAAAAATTTATTGTAACATTAATAATGCTTTCTGTGCTTTTCGAGTTCAATTGTGTGGTAAGCTATTTTGGAATCTGCTGAGGGAAAGCACAGAGGGTCAGGAAAGCCTATCTGAGTCACGAGTTAACATATATTTAAATAATTATAGTGTCTTAATACATTTTTTAAAACAAAGTCTGGTATACAATACAGTCATTGTGAAGCGCGGTTGACAGACTTGCGGTTACAGAGAAGGAAGCAAAAGAACAATTTTTCTCCTAATTATAGTGAAGAAGGTCCAGTGATTTGACTGTCATTGTTTACATGGCAAAATTTTTACGTCTTCCCTTCTCAGTGGTGTTGCACCATAGCACAGAGATTCGAGTCTGTGTGAGCACTTGGTACTGTTTTTGTCGTATTCCTAAAAGTAATTAGAGCAGTGATTGTGAACGTAGGTTTTAAATTTTTAGCTTTTCTCAATGCTTTCTGAGCTCGGTGTCCCATTTTATTATGTATTAGTGTAGGTTTAGCGTAACGGGCGTAGTTAATGTGGTAACGTGCGATTACAAAATCAAATGAATGTAGGGACTGCGGTAAGAAGAAAAAAATCAAAGACAGTTTTGGCATGGGATTCTACTTTACATCCATACTTACTTATTGATTATACTTGAATGCTAGATTTTTTCCAAATCAAAATACATACATACGTGGTTTTTGATGTTAGCGATAAATACATCTGAATAAACCGGAACTGGAATGTTGTCTGTATGCGGATTCTACTGTAATGCAAATTTTATTGTTCAATTAGTACGTAATCATTTGAACATGAAAATCTTCATATTTATTTCATTTCTGAACCGTATAATACAAATGTCAATTGGCGATTTTGAAATAAAGTATTAATGCATTAGTGATAATATTTTAATGGGTTACCAATATTGTTAACTTGAGGACAAGAATATTTCATTTACTTGTACGTAACACGTACCACGTACGTATTAGTTCTTAGCTATAATCTAAAAATATGATTGAACGAAGCCCGCATATGCTTTTAAAATCTTGGTACACAATTTTACACTTATTCAAATGGTTATTAGTTACTTAGTAGCCAGTGATCAGCTACCCTGGACTTGCACACACACAGGCACGTTGGAAGGCTGGCTGAAGCCGGAGAGAGATGAGAAGGCAAAAACAGGAGTAAGTCGTCTTCTATAAGTCTTTCATGAAATCCTCTTCGTCGGATGAGTCTTGTCTTCTCTCAAACTACAATTAATCATTTTTTTTTATCAACGATTTTTATTTAACCATTCAGGGATTTAAATCTCATTTTCTTGTAATTATTTCATACGGTAATGTATGTATTGCATTTTTACCTTTACTTTGACCGAATTTGATTGAGACGTAGGTACGCGGTTTAAAATATCAACAAACTCATCCTCTGATATTTTGCTTCTCAGTTGTCCAGTCCGCATCATGTTTATAAGGATATTTTCCACCATAGCACCCCTTTCTGGCTTCGCCATTCGCAAAGTATTTACTGTAATATACAAGCGTAACACATCTTGTACAACTTTGAATAAAGCTATCCTTTATCTCATTTGGTCTCTTGAATTTTCGATAATATAATTAAATAACTTGCAAGGGATACACGTACAACATGAAGGGTGCATTGGAAATAAAAAATATTGATCACTGTTCACACATTATAAATGTAAAAAAAGATGGTATATCTAAAGTGCAGGATCTACAACCAATCATTAAAATAATAACAGGTGAAGAAACCAAGGATTCTAACATCGAGCAAGAGCAGTTTGGTCCAAAATCTGTGACAGTATGCTATTTTTCATATTTTCTTGTTCGGCTTTCCTCTCCGCCGCTGCTTCCTCTCGGGACTTGGCATCGTTTCCTCCCTAAAAGGTTATGAAAAAAATCAAACATTTATATAAATTTATATTTATATATGTAACAACACAAGGCTGACGTATTATCCAGTAAGAATGCCGTTCCAATTTGTCTGACAGTTAATGAAGAGCGTATAAACACACCTGGAAAGCTGTAAACAAAAAAAGAACAAGATGTTTCAAAGGCTTCAAACATTCGGATACATTTTTTAATAGCGAAACTATTATCTTTCTAAAAACTAAAACTAAAAACTTTCTAAAAACCGATATCAGATATCACGTACAGTCATTTCCAACTGGACCAGTTGAACTTTGCGCAGGAGGATCGCGACCCATGGCTGGAAGTTACTGTAGAATGTAGATTAAGAAACAATACATTATTATTTTTTGTATTGTATTGGTTTTATTTATACTGTCGATTTTTAGCCGAAGCTCTTACAACAGTTAGAAACTACACATTAGATAGATCACATTTGTTCATTCATTCACAAAATTTTTAGGGTAGCACGCATGGTGCATTTAATGTCCGTCAACTACGAGCGGATTGCACGGATTGGCATATCGTTTCGGAAACCATGTAATTGAATGAGCAAGTTCCCTCGGAATCATAGCCGGGTATCATTCCCGGAAACGTTCGTCTCGCGGTTGTCGTACTCCCACTGCTTCGTAATAAAGAGGCATACCAATTCGTGAAATCCGTCCAATTCGCTTACAGGTTGTGTGCACGGGCATCGTAAATATTTTATAACCACTGACAGAACTTACTTTATTGATTCTTTGAATGTTTTTGCTGAAACTATAACGTCACACAGTCAGTTTCTTTTGTCTCCAGTATAGCTCCTTTAAAATACGTAAAAAAAATCTGTTAAATTGATCCCACCATCGAAACGGGTACTTAAATAACTAAGCCTACTGCATTACTGTCAGGTCAAAACAACTCTGTACACACCAACAAAGCTAATTGATTATGACCACATGATATGCGTTGTAAGTAAGTACGTGTGAGTAAGATGATTCATCTTGTGATTGACTTTTCACATTAACAATGAAACAATATATAATAATGAAATAATTTTTTTAAACCTGTAGATGGTTCAGTTTGAAGCCAATTTTGTCCGAGTCCTGCTAGTTATAAACAGAGAAAGGGAATTTTTGAGCGGTAATTAAACTAAATTATAATGATAGAAGATATATATATTTTGTCCAGTAAACATATATTTTGTATATTCATTATATGTACATAAGGGGAAAAAAACAACTTCAAAATTACCAAATAAAAATCAGGATCACTCAACTCTTGCAATTCGCACACCAAAAAATGGAAGTAGAGCCCGGTTCAACCCAGAAAAAATGATTTGAGAAAATTGTCGGAATCCCGGTTCGGTATTATAAATAACAACCTGGATAGGCTCCTTCACAAAGGAAAAGGTAAGATGCTAATTGGATATTTTTTGGGAATGTTTTTCTTTTTTTTCGTGGAACATTCTTCATACTTTCAAACCTTCCCTCGCTAAAATATACGAAGTAAAAAAAAAAAAAATGCCTTCGTACCTGCAATTTTTCTGTCGATGATTCCACCTCCATCTATGGTTAGCAGAAAGGGACGCAGTCCCACACGTGAAATGATGGATGGACATACGCACATAGGTAAGTAAGCTTTTTCGGACAACATCCAAAAATCCATTGACCGGGTTTCGGTTGGGATTCGGGCAACAGACCAAAACGGGGACACAATAGGCAATATCATCAAAAGAGAAAGAGACAGCGGAATTGCACGTAGACAGCAAAACGGTGGAATAAATCGCCCACGACCGTATCGGAATTTTCTGACAAGCCGACAGCCGACTCAGCATTTATTTTACCCGGACCCATGATTTTTCGAACCGGGAAAATAGGGATATAAAAGACGGTCTAAAAGGTATAAAGGGAAGGGAAACTCAATGATTTTTGCATAATTTATATCAACTATATGATTTTGAAGGTCATATAATATATAATCCTTGTGAGTGACGTGTAGACGGATAGAGAGAAGCGTGGTATAGACGGGGCAAAGTGAAACACGACGATGTTGGAATATAAAAAATAAAAGACCTATGGACGCACAAGAAAACGTTTATATCATTTGAGAACTAAATAACATTGTTTATTACTTTTAAATAAAATAAAGTCCTACAAATAACTATGTATTTTACATTTACACATTTAACAATGTCCTCTATATTAAAGGGTATAACTGAGCACAGGAGTGTACTTTGACATAATGCTTAAAGGACAAACACAAAAGACATTTGAATTTTTTTACACACACAATCATAGACATTATTTGGTGGTCTACATAATTGCTGCTAATAGGATAATTATATAGAGACGATTTTTTTTTTCATTCAGTGGTTTATATGTACCAGTGTCGATAAGTACTTTATTTTGTTTCCTGGCTGTCAACAGAGCTTGCAGTAATTTATTTATATTTTTATAAGTATATAATGTATATATATATATTATATTATTATATAGGTAGTTATTTACCACAATCTTTTCTTGTCTCTTTTAGTTATACACACACGCATATACTCGGTTGCACAATCTACTTCACTCTCATTCCACATGACTTGTTCTATTTATTTGAACTGTTATGCGGCTGGTGCCGATTCACACTTTAAAAAAAAGGTTTGTTTACAAATATTTAATACCAGCTACGCATATCTATAACCATGATTCAACATCAAGGAAGCTGCACGAGGAAAATCAAACGTTGACAGCACATTGACATTGCCGATTATTTTGTTTGCTCTTCAAAGGCCAACAAACTATACATTAAAAAAAAGCACTGGTATTGTGTGCATCAGCAAGGCATAATAGATAGAGTACATACCTACAGTATATAATATAATCATAAAATTAATAATAAATTGCAAACGATTCTTCATTTTTACTTCCCTGGTTGTCTCTTTTTTGTAACCTTGAAACTTTTAGAGAAAAAACATTTCATAATTGTTAACGGTGAGCATTTCTCCCCCTCAAAAAGAGGATTTACAAGTTCGTAGTATATTTAAATATATTTATACATTACAAATACATACTTACATTAGTTTATAATAAGTATACCTCCAGGCAAGCACTCCAAGAATCATAAAACTGTACAAAAACAACAAACAAACAGAAAACACAGTTCCTAGCAAATGCATCACTCTTTGTGTGTGTACAATACATTTATCATGATGATTAGTACATACAGTAATTATTAAACATCATAATATGTATTAAGTATTTTTCGTACTTTGTTTTAAATCAAAACAAATAACAGGGGACGTAACAATTAATAATGTTGTATGACGAAGGCAGTTTTCATGTTCACAAACAGCGAAGATCATGCTAAAGTTCTGGCATAATTCTGGCTCCTCCTCCGATGTTTAAGGATGTGTGGTATACATTATGTATAAGGAGTATAAGTACATACACGGGATAGTGTGATTAACACAAACAATTACGCAACACTCAGTTTTTGCAATAGCCATCATAATACATATGGTAAAATACGAACGGTCTCGGATGAAACCATCCTATCACGACACTTGCAAATATTGCACACTCAATTAAATTAAGTCACTAATCATGATTTTTATGGTTACAAAGGGAACGATCTATTGCAAATGTAAAACATAAATGACAGAATTTTTCATATCTGCACAAGTCTTCATAAGAAGCATGAATTAGATGTGGGTTTCTCGTACAAAAATTGGGCGCTGTTAACTCCTATCATTATCATTGTAGAATTAATCACACTGAAAAAACAATATCTCAGAAAATTTTGAAGATAGATATTATAATAATTCTAGTAACATGGATTACTTTGCCTGAGCTTTTCCCATGTCGTCGGGTGCGTGGTTAGATTGCATGAGAGTTATTAATTGAGTAATTTAAATAAATTAAATCGTGTACATGTATTTCTGGCTTATTTACCGTGCATTCATGTGCATGTACATTTGTGTGGACTTACACCAGAAACAAAAAATTATGTTCAATTTCCCCGTGACCATTTAACAACTAATATATGTGTACACATTGCAATAAATTACAATAAAAATTATAATATCAACGTTGCCGTATTTTCTGCTATACAGAGCTCTATACTAGACTCATTTGTCAATTACTCGTCAACTACTTACGTCAGTTACGTCATTAAACGACGAATTAGCCGTCAATTGATACAGGTGTAAATTATTTTACCACGATTGACCTGGAACCAGAGGAAATCCATACTGAAATCGTAAGAACATTTACGGTTTTACGGAGTATACTTAAATACTTACAATTGCTAACTAAACAACATATATGTATGTGAATATGAAATTTTGATGATTATAATTGTTTATGTCCATAAGACGGAACATAAATTACGTATGGATTGAGCTATATTTAAGTTTCTCAGCCACTCGTGCCCTGTATATTCTCCTACGTCACTCCCTTAACTACACAGCGCTTGGGGTCTCCAGTGATTAACGACCAGCTACTCAGTTACGCTTATGCAATGAGGTGTAGCAAATGTGTTGCTAATAATTGGAAACTATAGACAACGGGGTGAAAATACAAAATCCCTAAAGCAATCTCTAATTTAGCATGTTAAAAACTTTTGGTGTCTTTAAAATTATAGTCGTACACTAATACTCATGTGGCTACAGAAAATATTTTTGAGTCAAAGGAATGCATGTTTTTTAGGCCGGATCCTTTCAATGTCGCAAGGTCTTCAAATCTATCAATAAGTGAATGGAATGCTGTCTGGAGGTTTATTATGCATGCAAATAAAATCAAAACAAATCCTCTTCGGATTCTCCGCAGGTACATTCAGCCTCCTTTGAATGAGTAATACATGCTGACTATGTACTAACGTTACTGTTTTGGAATATTTTATGAGTGTTCGTCAACAAATACTTCCCAACCAAAAAATTTCAGAATCCGTTTAGTCAACAAAAGTTTAAGTGTGACTAATTACATTTCCCCGTTTTACAGTCAACCTTTCTTTTAACTTCTTTTTCGGGTCATCACCCAATGGCTCCTACTACCAATACAAGACAACAAAACCCGCGGCAACACAATCTGGCCCAGCCAAAGTGTATTGCTCTAATGTAAATGAATTTTAGTCTTACATGAAATTCAGATGGCTATTCTAATCTTGCATTGGGCAATAAAATTTGTGGATGTTCACACATATAATTATATAAAATGCGTTTCCTATTGAACGTATGTTTGCATAATGTCAAAATCGGTGGAGTCCTGTGAAGGAGTGATGTAGGAGAATATACTGGGTTGAAAAAATTAGTTTCCTTTGCCGTGTTTAAGTACAACTGAATTACGAGTCGTGTCAAAACCACAGGCCAGAGCAAAGGAAAGAGAAACACATAGTACAGGTATAGTGAGCTCTTCCCTAATGAAACTATTTTGTTGTACTTACATATGTATATGAAATGAAGAAGCACTTGATTGGTACATTAATACATAGAGTAGTCACTTACTTGTCAACGATTTGTTTTGCCTTAAATACAGGAATTTATAGTGAACACGGGAGACAAAATTTACTTATCAACAAATTTTGTATTATTAACCAGGAAAACTGTTACAGGAGCTACCCCCAGGCATACTTCTATTTAAGCGTTTTTTTTATTATTTAGCAATAATAATGCTTTCGATTGACACTTAGTTGAAATTCTTCTGTCAAATTTGTACCCGGAATACCATGGGATTGACAATTTCAGGCATTACGGTAGTAAATGCGCTGCTGCTGCACAAGTGTACAGAAGATATTAAGTAAAAAATTTTGAGAACAAAGTTCAATGCAGGATTTACATTTCCTACAATTATTTTTCTGGTAAAGGTTGCACAAAATGTGCACGTCCTTCAACATTTAACAAAATAATTCTACATTCCAAGGGTTGATGAATTAAATATTTTTCTTACTATTGCTGGATTTTTAAAAAAGCTGCATTACAAGTTATCACAAAGTATTCTACTACTTTTACAGGTTTTCTGGGAAAACCAAAGTATTTGTAGCTTGTACAATTTCCTCGAATGTTTACTGCAAACAAGTGTTTTGCTATTTTGGCTATACACTTTTAGCAGGTATGATTAACCGTACCTGTATATTCAAGCAATTCTACGATCATAACTATCTATGCTTTTCAAATTTACGTGTGCTTGGAGAATGTCAACCTCATTAGGTTACCTTTACTATTTTTTGTCTATAAAGCAAACGCTTAAAATCGTAGGCCATGAGTAAAAGTTGAGGCCCACCTTGCTGTTTTCGGAACGAATGCACTTGCATTCCATTTACTAAAGCAAATTTTATTTTATGGTTTCTACGGGGTATACAATTGGAGTAGGAATTCAAAGTTCTAAATTAAGTTGACAACTTTTGAAAAGGGTCACTTGCGCATGACCTCATCGCCGGTGGGGTGGCAACACAGAACCAGATGATCTTGTTTCATTAGTTCCATTTGATGAAGGAGCTGCGACCTCAAGTTCCACCAGCAACGGGAAATGATCTACAATTTCAGAGGTAATAGTTAGATCAGGTTCCAATCATCAGTAAATGCGCCGGTTCTTCACAATGTTTGAATTCAAAGACAATGTTATAGCTTAAAGGATAATCAATCCTTGAAGAATATTTTCGTGGGCTTTTCCTCCTTGGGATGTTAATACATTTTTGACTAGGCATTATTAGCACTAATATAAAGACGGTGCACTGACAAATTGCTTATAAATAAAGGACTGAAAGGAGTTTGTTAGATTATAGAATTTAATTTACATAGATATATCTTTAACTTAGTACGCTATTTGGTCTACGACTTTTTAGAAATTCGGAGTCTATTTTTATGATTTGAGCTTGCGAAATTCTGAATTAGAAAAAACTTACCCGATGGTATGGACGGGTGAGGCGCGCCCGCAACTTTATTTTCAGTCAACCAACTTGGTTCCATAGGTCCTAGTAAGCCTAAGACATTCATGGAAGGTCTGGAGTAGAAAATATAGTCTATAATCCCCCTGAAGTCAAATGTGTAATTTGTAAAGGGCATCACATCGGTGTTATATGCTGAAGCCAATCGGAATGGGTGTGTATACTCCGTTGTTCGGTCCGATCCAGTGGAGTTTGAATAAGAAATACGTTGTAAGCTAGATTTATAAACTAAATCTTTAAAATCAACGTGCTTGGCCGATACTCTGGATGTTTGTAAAAACTCCACTACACCGGAGTCTGGCAAGGAATTTAAATCTCCACACAGGAGGAGGTGAACCCTCTCATTCGGATGGCTTCCGTTAAATGCAGGTTCTGTTTCCTCTGCTATGAGCCTCAACTCATGCATTAACATCATGGTTTGGACTAATTTTACGTCACAAAATTCAGGGTCCCAATGAATATGGGCAGTACAAACAAGGAGGGGAGGAGGGTCGGTGGGTAATCCGTTGTCCCACGCAGCTTCCCGTACTTCCAGTAAGGCTGCTAAGCCTATGTTGTCTGAAACCACAAATAATAGTAACATCCTTAAAACCAACTTTGCATAGGGCTCGGATATTACAGCAAGAAAAGGTAAACATGGGTTCAAGATGATTGAAATATAAAAAAGCTGCTTACCTTTTGTCATTACCCGATTGAGCATATCATCCGAACCTTCAGAGTTTAGCATGGCGAGTTGGTTGAACTCCATTAAATGCTCCTTAATCAGCTTAAACTTGGCCGTCCGAAAGAATATTGCGCAACCGTCTACATATTTTCGTTCTGACTCGTTCATTGTCTTCGCTCTAGATTTAGGCGCATAAATTCCCTGTTCGAAATTTCCACATGGTTAGTCTTTAAGGTACGTGCGATAGCCAAGAAAGGCTTATACATTCAATATTTATTCAATATTAAATAGATGCAAAAAGAAATGGATAAATTGATTGCAAGGGGTGAATGCTATAATCTGATACAAAATTTCAAATAAAATTTACATGGTATCCTTCCGGTTGGAGTTCAGGGGAAAAGAAGTTGTAGAATTGATCCATTTCCACTTCTTGTAAACATATAATATCTGCAGCATACAACTTGAGCTCAGCCATGATCGCTTTCCTTCTGTACTGCCAATCCAGTGCCCAGGTCGGGCAGTAGCCATACATTTGACGAGTAGCTAACTTTTCACACAATACATTGTAGCAGAGTACGGTAAAAATGCAAGCTGGTTTCGTTCGAGTTGGTGTGGCCAACGGCATCCAAGGCCTTTGAGGTGGTTCTGATTGAGGTGAGGCTACAAACAAGCAAATAGCAGTTAAAATTACACTCAAATTCACCCGTAAAGGCGTAAATTGCAATTTTATCGATAATAGTGTCTGCCAATAGAAATCGGTGTATAATGCTGCTTATGATTTGACAATGAAGCCATTACATTAGCAATGTTGGGGAAACAATAGATTATCCACCTGGCCTTAACATGGATTCACCTTACGCGAAGATTTTTTGCAGGTTCCAAGTTCCAATAAACCATGTCATTAGAAAAGTGCATGCTTCAATGTCAAGTTCATGGATTCTGCCCTCAATACTTGCCGGGGTTGAATGTGCATTAAGAACAAAGCAAACTGCTTTGCAAAATTGCAAAACTCGACAAAAATGGAAGATGAAATCTTTCTTGAAGAAGGACAAATGTTACCTTCCTTGTGCGCTTGAATGACATATGAAAACAATAAAGTACAGATGCACACATGCAATTGAAGGGTCTGCAATCATTTCATAAATTGAATACATAAACATAATTTGATGAAATCCACTTATCAACGGAGATCAAAATATTGACCAGATCTAACGTTTCACTTTGTTCTGCTAAATATAAACCGAATTTACATGAAAACCTACCAGTATGTTTTTATATTGTATATTTCTAGTAATTTTTGTTTGTTACTCATGCTTTTCCCTACACACTTACTACGTATGCTTCCCAATATATACACACTACATACACACCTAAACATCAACGAACATAACACCGGGATAAGTGGATGTCTGTGCATAAAATGTATCGTGGCAGACCTGAGGAGTTAAAAGTAAGATTATAGACTGAGCCAAAAACCAAATTTTTTTCAACATACTCAAAAACTTTTGTATCCTAATAATATTAATTTTACATCATTCTTAACATGCATGAGAGAGCCAAGTGAGTTCAGATGGAAATACGAAACTGGTCCACATACATACGTGCATGTGCCTACTGCCTGCACGGTTGCATATATATACTATATACATAATACATCACACCGGTGCTATTCCTTGGAAAACTTGCATAGTGGTGAAGACATTTAGGCATATCTACTACCTACATATAATTACAAGTAAATCACAGCAACAATGATACATCACAGAACAATGTTAGAGAATTTCGCAGTATTCTACTCAAATTTTCAATGCACCTAGAAATGCTTTTTCTTGTAAATGTGTGAACAGTATTTTTGAGCTCATTGACTGGGGGAACCGAAGATTAAAAAATTATGATATAATTGCGTGCTCTTTTACATGCATTAGAAGTACTGGAGCAAAGAAAAAGCACAAGAAGTGTGAAACTGAAACATAGTTTGTAGAACGTAGACAATCGAGATCGCTTATGAGTGTACAATGGTGAGACCGTATGTGTGTGCCAGTATGGATAGTTGGTTTATAGTTTCTATCGAACAAGCAGAGTATAACAAGAGCTTCAGGCTACGAACAGTTAGTCGGTCACTTCCTCATAAACCCCATCCTTCTCATGCTTTTTATTTAGGCCTGCGACACAATCTTACACACATCGCAAGAAGCAGGTCTCTTTCTCCTCTCGTCCTCCCTCTCTCTCTACTTTTTCTCTGCTAAACCAACTAAATTGCAAAAGGAAGATGAGCAACAATTCTACTTTACATGTATTAGCAAACCGGTGAACATACGTATTTACATCTTTGGTCTACATCGTAATAATTTAGTTCAAATGATTTTTTAATACGAGAATAACTGAAAGGTAGGAAAAACTATTTCAATGCCACGGTTCACATAATTTTTATTGCATTTTAGCCATGCATATACTTATATACGCACAGCTTTTTCAAACTTCTCGCAAGGAATAATAATAATATCAAATGGCCATTATCGACAAATTTTGGATATAATTTTCAGTTTGATATACTTTGAAACTTATACAAGCTCAAGCACGGAATTCTTGGAATGAACGCACACAATAACTGATAAATTTGAAAACTACAGATGCTAGTTCATCATCTCTTCCTTCAGAAGATTTCTAGCAGTAGAAATACGACCTGTATACGTAATATACGTATGTATAATATGTATATAATATACATGAGAATCTTAAGTATAAAACCCGTGTCACGGTGTATTTAGGGATACATATGAAGGCCCCAGAGTCATACCAGCCTTGAAAAAGTCCAGACATTTCGAAAATGATTTTTTTAAATAACCCAGCAAGGGAATGTGGATTTGCAACTGAATTTCCGCGGGTCATAGGTCAAGCTAACGTAGTGTAAAACCGGCGTGAATTGCATTTTAGGGCCATAACGGACTAATTAAGTTTGAACCAGCGACCGATCCCCGCTGCGAGAAAAACCAGCGGAAGCACAACTTGTGTCTCGCTATTTTATCAATCCCATTACTCAGTATTTTTGCTTCTCGCGTCTCGCTCGTCTCGAGAAAATAAAGCGCAAGCGAGAGAGATTGAGAGTAAAATAAAGAGACAAAAGAAAAATGGACGGGAGAGAGAAATAAAGAGTGAAATTGAGAGACATGAGAGAAAATATAGAGAGGAAAAACAGAGAGACGAAAGAAAATAAGGAGACAAGGCAAAAGAAATTGAGAGACATGAGAAAAAATACACAGGGGAAAATGGAGAGACAGGAGAAAAAATACACAGGGGAAAATGGAGAGACTGGAGAAAAAATACACAGGGGAAAATGGAGAGACAGGAGAAAAAATACACAGGGGAAAATGGAGAGACAGGAGAAAAAATATGAAGAAAGAAGAGAGGAAAAATACAGACAGAGAAAAATAGAGAGAGACAGCAGGGAGAAAAACGTTATCAAATACATCTGAAGATGGTTCTCGAAAAAAAAAGGCAATTCTAAAAGTTTTGTCTCCGCCGCGGTTTTTTATGTTTCCTGTAAAATTTACGCGAATGGACTAAGGCTGGGTTGGATTTTTATTAATGCCGGAAAACATTGTTTTTGTCCTATGTATATAGTCAAAAGCGGAAGCAAATTCATTGAAAATAGGACTTCCGAAACTTGGCGCGGGAAAACCGCCATAACTTAGCCAAGCTTGATCGGATCTGGATGAAACTTTTTTTCTAGAACCATAATTAAATTCTGCGTGTGATTCATGCTTGTAGCAGCCCTGCAGCATCGTTGGGTCATTGCGTTTGGGGGGGGTATAGTGATTAGTGGGGACATTCTCTATATTCCTAATGTTAAATGATGGGTAGTTTTCATTGAAAGGGTTGGTAAGGGAGGTCACGGGTCACGTAGGTATATTTGCATGTCAAGATCAATTACCTTTTCTCTTGGCTATATTTTGGTAATATTTTTAAAATTTGCACACTCTCCTTGCTTATAATCTGAAACATATTGCCCTTATTTATGGGTAACAACGCTTCCAAAGGATTATTTCCTATCTAGCTCAGTCTTGCGGTATGGATTTGGTTTTATATTAAGTACTTTCTCCGATTTTGTTTCTTGTAGCAAGTTCTTTTTGCAAAATTTCCTATTTGTGAAATTTTGAACCTTCAATAACCAGACAAACAGTTCTCAAATACAGAACATTTTTTTAGCGGTCCAAGAAATTTTTGAGAAAATCAAGCATAATTTGGCTGTCCCTAAAAGCATGCACTAACTACGCAAAATTAGGAAAGCTGTTCACATTCGGTTGTTAAAATTTTGTACACAACTTTATCGCAATCCTATTGTAATTCTCGACAAGTTTTCGTTACTAAAAGCATACTGTTTCTATGCACAAAGATGGAACTACTCTGAACTTTCCAACGTTTGTGCTCTACTAGCTTTTATAGGTCCTAAATCCTAAACAGAGATTTTTATTTCTATGCTGCTGTAGAATGCCTCAAATTATTATTTTCATCCTCAATGACGACTAGGTGATTTCCATAGCCTAACCGGGAGCAGGGGGTCTCAAGTCTCAACCCAGGAGACTCCTGGTGAAATCAGGAGGGTAGGGCTCCCTAAATGCAGGAGGCAGCTTGTTGCCTACGCAAAAACACATGAACTCTTTTTCTCCCTCCCTCACAACATCCTTCTTTACCCAATTCTTGCTTAACTCTTTTTATAAATTCAACAAAACACACATACGTATGAGTAATGAGTACATATAGGGATAGTCATTTTTTAATACACTTCATGGTATGTAAGTAAAGTAAGTATATACAGATACACAAACAACTCTTCTGCACGTCGGCTAATACGGACAGTGGATACGACTGCAGAAGTGTGTCACCGGGTTAGTGTGAGAATCTCAGTGCATCCTCACACCAATCATGAATAAGGGGAGAGAAGAAAAAATAGGGAAACGTCCATACATTTACATGACATGGTGCTGTATAATGGTGGTATAATAAGGTAAAATCTACCCAACCTTTTCCTTGCAAAAAAAGGTGTACTTGCTGCACAAGTTTATACTGAGAAGGTAGACTTACCACCACCACAATAACCACTTCAACTACTACTCCTACGATGACTACATTGGAGTATAATGCAGACCGATTTACATACTTTGTGCTGATCATCTGTTTTCCTACTTGCAATGCGTGCATGTCCTGTAAAAGGGAGTAAAGTAAGCATACAAAACTTTAAGTATACGAATAAGCTTGCTGCATATGCACAAAATGTACTTAAACTGCCTCAATGTTTGGCTGAGTTTTACCTTGTACCCAGTCATTGTCAAGGCAGTACCAAGTGCATAGTAGGAACGGATGTAGTATGTATGTAGTACCAGTATTTACATTTACTCTGATTTATCTACATTGGGTAAGTAAGTATTTATTCTGTTCAAAATAAGAGAATGTAGCTGAAGATGATGATAACATTGCCAAGTATTAAATACGAGGATGATCATCCATGAGGATGCATTTGTATGTACGTGAGGTCTATGAAGGCATTTTGTCAAAGCATCCATTTTGAGTGAGCATTAGAGGGAGGGAGTGAAAGAGACAGAATACTTGCAAAAGCGAAGTAAAGAAAGATCTAGGGATAGAGACAGCTTATTCACTCCTGTCAAACTTGTGTATCTTCTGTCTACCTTGCATTTTCCTTCCTTTTATTACTATTACTATAAGGGAATCACTACGAGGGCTTCTCACTTATTTTCAATCACACGTAAGAAACAAAAGGTGACATTAGTTTTCTCCCCAGCATTTTTCTCTTCTCCTTCGCTACTATTACTTCGTTTGTACTAAATATGCTTTTTGGACTTACATAGTATTCCTTTACCGCAACTAGTACTACTCTACACTAACTGCACTCACAAGTCTCATGAACTACTTTAGCTTCAAACTACATTTTCCCCTTTAGCACACAACCCTTTCTCCTCTCTCATCCGTCTTGCTCATTTCTCAAAGAAGAAAAGTCAGTCTTTGCATTGTATACACGAGTGGTGTGTCTCTCTCTGCCGCTCCTGACTTTTGTTACCTATTCTGTAACTTCTACTTCCCTTTTTCGGCTACCCCGAACCCTCCGGAAAAAGTCCTGAAAAAAAACTAGCTTCTACCCGTGCTTAGAAACGAGGACACGTGTTAATTTTCTCTTAGGATAACAACCAAGGGATGGACCAGAGAAACTGACTGTGCCAATCACAGCAATGTTCAGTCACTGATCTGACACAGCTAACAATATCACGTCTGAGTTCTTGTCGTTCTCATCTGATTTTATCAATAATTTATTTTTCGGTGGTGAATACATTAGTGACACCAAATGAGTGAGAAACCAAGGAACATGCAGTAACACGTTACGGGTGAACATTTTTGTGATAATAAAAATATATAAACTGATAATCCTGCCGGCACACCGTCAGAATTCTACTCAGTTGTATTGACAACAATAGAAGGTGACCTTTTCTCCAATAATATTGAAATGGTTCTAGTGAAATTATAGCAGATGATTCTCCTCGTGAATTATTTCACCATTGTATCACACATTTGTGTTTTCAATCCATTATGATTATTATTACTGTTGACAATTGTTAACCTTGCCCGGAATATTTACTACTTTGCGATTTTCAGTGACGTCAACAATATAAAATGGAAAGCCTTCCTGTAGTTTTTTTTCAACCATCGGCATAGATTAAAGAGAAAGACTCGTGTCACTGCCTCGTGAAACCAGTGACACATTGCAAGCGTGACATTTTTTGTTTTGCTTTTCACGGAGAAGAAATACAGGAAACATTTCTTGCACTCGTAACAGGTACATTTTACATATACATATTTCAAGTTCATTCTAATTTACTGAAAGCAGTGAAGCTGACAAAGACATTTTTCTGGAAACATCCAAACAGGGTAAAACTGTACAAAAGTTTGACATCCTTAAATTCCCAAAAATTATTCGTCCAATTCTGAATTGTTTCGTAATTACATACTATTAGAAATTTTATCAGAAAGCAAATGCTCGCAGCTCCTTGCTGTGCAATAAAAAGTAGTACCCAAAAAATGTCACATTTTTTAGTTCTTATAGTGCATATGATATTTACGGAACAGAGGAGTATTTTTAAATGGAATGAGTGCTGGGTACTATCAAATACACTTGGGATATGCATGCCATGAATGCGTTTTTGGGGTTAAGCATAAACTTTTCCTGCACAAGAATGGAGTAAACATTTCTTTTTTATAGTGCACATGCTTGTTTACAATAACAAAAATACTTCACTACCCCTCTATGGCTTGGTTTGACTTAATGTATCTTTGCGTATTGATGAGCATAACACCGAACGTTCAGTGTATAGTAAAACGTTTTAGGATGGAAAGAAACGACATGTGATACACAGAAGTTTAAAAATATTCGCCCTGGACAGCGAATTTAAAACCCTTCCTTAATAATAGTTATTTTTATTACTTCCCACTGTGATGCTTATTTTCTTTCCTATATGTGCTTTCTCTCTGTTGATTCCTTTATTATGTGCGCTGATTTAAAAAAAAAAGTTGAATGTTGAATCCATATTGAAAGTAGTGAAGAGTACAGAGATGCGGACAATTAATTTCCCCTGTAGTTATTAATGAAAAATGAGGATAAATGAGAAACATCGTGCAGGATAAGGTAAGGTAAACAAGGTAGAATGTAATACGATTATAATGACGGAGCGACCTATTGACACAAAGACAGCTGTAGGGCATAAGAGAAAGGAGCGTCGAACATAAACGTATACAGTTGGGATGAGTGGGGTACTGAGGAAAATTATTAGTGATGTTAATGCTTATTGTGAGTATCATATATAACAATATGTAGCACTTTGAATATAAAACACTTGGTAAAAACTAGGTTGCGAAGCCGACTTGCTCTCCTCTTTAATACTGGACAAGAAAGGCACGAGGAAGTTTTGTATTGCCCAAAAAAAGATCTGCTGATAAAAATTGACTAGGAGGAATCAAGAAGAAACCAATTCTCTCCACACTTACGCCCATTATCCACAAATGGTCGGTCAACTTCATCGAGCAGAACGAGAATCATGAACCAATATAGCAAACACAAGGAATATTTCTCAACAAACCCCAAGACAGGAATTTTCCACCGCTTCGACTATGCATGGATAATAATTACTACACAGGAGCTACGTTGATGCGTGGCTCACACAATAACAACAGTCATCACCATTCTTACCCACACCATCATCACCATTCTAATCACGGTCATGGTCATTTTCCACTTTCACCACCAGCCGGAGGAGGAGCGGGAGGACCCAACGTCTCCTCACCTACCTCCCTTGCTGGACCGCCACTTGTTATGCAACCGCGTTCAAACAAAAATCGTTTATTCAGTGGAGTGCCGCTCATTCGAAATGGACCTCAGTCAATGGGCAACTGTGGGGCTGTCATTCCTGTCACCCCAACAGTTCCGAATCCACCATCCCAACCTCCATCTGAAGTAATATGCTGCTTTCAACCTGTCTACTATGTACCAATGCAACCCAATCCGGCTCCCCATTCTTTTTCTCAATTTTCACTGCTTCCCCCTCCTCTTCCAACTCCCATTAAAAAACCTCAACCTCACGCTACGAGTCAATCAGGTACTCCCAAACGTCGGAATTACAAAAGTTTGCAAATATCAACTAAGCCGACCCAAAATTTGTATCATAATACCACTGCACCGGTCACCACTACCAATATCTCCAAAGGCTCAGGTTACCAGTCTCCACCTGCAGTAGAGCCAACACATGCCTCGAGCCCATTAATGGCCTGTGATTTCATGCCAATGCTACCACAGATGGAGGAAAACAATTCTCCACCAATCGAGAAAATCTACTGTAGTGGTGAGGGTCAGGACGACAATGAACTAAACTTTCAAAATGCTGTTGAATCTACAAGGTTAGTTATCAGTAACGAAGAGAAGCAACGGAGCGACAAGTTATTGAATTTCTACTTTTACGACGAACACTGGAGACCAAGAGAAACGGTGGGATCAACTTCTTCTCAGACTTCCAATTCAGATTCGGAATTTAGTAACAACAATCGTTTTGGTCAGGCAGCCTTTACAGATCAACCATTTTCTACTATCACATCCTCGTCAACACCATCCACAGATACTCCTTGGACCAATAAACTGAATGGTTTTAACCCCCACAGCTCTACCTCTGGCGATCAAAATCACCATAACCTCTACTCGTATGGTTCTACCTCGTCTGAACAACAAACCAATAACATTAACGCCACTGCGTCAATAGCTGTCAATGAAGCCAAATGGCGAAGTAAAGGATTAGCGGATAATGATAGCCCTAGCACACTCGGTACGAACACCATGGTCATCAAGAAGAAGGATTTAGAAGTTGAAGCTCAAATTGTCACGCTTGCTAATGGACATCGAGATTTGGAAATTCGGCTTTGTTACGTCACGTCTTGATGAAAAAAGAGGCGAGAATGATCTAAAACATACTCCCATAAAACATCAAAAGCAATCGAAAGTGAGACAAGCAAAGTATTTTACTGTCACTTTGTACTACTGCTAACTGCTAATAAAGTACTAGCTAATCTCAAATCTGATTTCTAGAAACAAATAATCAATGTTAACATTTTGTGGGAATTTCGAATTTTCGTCCGTTGATAATATTTGTACCGCTGACATTTGTAGTACTACTACCTTCTAGTTAAAGGGCACGAGTCGTTGCTACCAGCTTCAAGTCACTAGTACTTGTGTAATAGTACTTTTACTAGTTAGTTGTACACATGTGTCTATTAAAAACCATCGTGTACTAGCGGAAGAATAATCGATAAACTAATTGTAATCAATTGACAGTGAGAAACTAGATAAACTTCATTATGTTTTAATGAAACAATATGATCGGTAATGAAAACTAAAATAATTATATTTCTCATACCCATGTAACATGGTTCTTGTTCTTACATTTGTCCATATATTTTGTAATTTTATTTCCTCAAAAATGCATGTTCTCAGCATGGACGACATGTTACTAAGTCGGTACGTTAATGTTTGTAGTTCTAGTTTTAAATTGTTGTTATTATTGTTAAGCGCTGTTTTTTTAGAGCTAACAATTTGCTTTTCCCGATATGTTAGATGTAATTATGTACGTAGTTTTCTTTATTAATTGTTACTGAGGCGTGTGATGGAATCGGGACAGGAATTTGTTTTATTTTTTACAGCACCGAACCAAGGTGGTTTTTTCTTAAATAGTAAATTGTAAGTAGGAGACGGGTGTAAACAATGTTTTTCATGTATGTATATCAATGTGACGACAACGTAAACTCACACAAATGTGACACTCCGGTGTAGGTAATAAATGCGCAATTTAGCAGCGATGAAAAAATCATCTTTTACGGTTGTCTTCAAAAACTTGATTTTTTTGGGTATGCGTTTTCATTATTATGGGTATTACATATATCGGTATATGTACGCGTAAATAAATGTTTGTTTATATTTGATGCATTAACGTATTTATTTACCCGCAGTAAAGTATTTTTAGTGTTTCATTTCAACACAGGAATTTCGAAAAGTGTTTTATGGCATATACCTACCTATGTGTATAGCTATTACCGATTAACATTCGCGTTTTATTGTATATTTTCAAAAATAAATTTCAAACTTAACCTTGCTACTTCCCCTATTTCCTTTAAAAATCCTGCAAATTGTTATAATTTAAATTGTATAAGTATATTGCACATATTATTTATTTAACTTGTATTAGACTTTGGGCATCAATAAGAGAAACGGCTGTCTTATTCTTATCAGGAAAATATATGGAAATGGTTATTTTTTTTACTATAATGTTTGCTATATCATTCGTAATTATACAACAGTGGGTGCGTTGAAAAACTCGCAAATTTTTCAGATTTCTTGCTATCCTTAAACATAGCGGGCATTCCAGAAATCTGCATAGTCTGAGAAATTTGCAACTCCCGCAGTAGCAAGATTACAATATTGTTGCATGATGGTTATACATTTTATACTGTTCATGATACATGAATAATATGATTTGTTACACTTCTACTTTTATGTACGTATTTCAAAAACCAATCTTATCATAGATTAATCACAGTGGCTTCCACAGTACAGTTTCACAAACGTATATATGAATAAATTAACAGTGAAACCATTTCAAAACTGCAGTGACGACTAGCATGTATGCTTTGGTGGAATTATATTACCCCACCTTTCATGTCCCGTTTTTTCATTTTTCTGTACTCATTACCGATATACTTGGTGCCTGCGATCCAACAAATTTTGTGTTATACATAAAAAAAATTTGAAATTATTCAAAACTATAAAGACGAAGGCAATCACCACCAATGCTTCATAGATTCTAATACAGCAGCATGCGGCTATGAAAGCCGGCAAAATTTTCTTGGCAGCGGTGGGATTCGAACCCACGCCCTTTCGGACTGGTGCCTAAAACCAGCGCCTTAGACCACTCGGCCACGCTACCATCCTTAGTTCGTGAGCCTCCACTATTTCATACTGTATCTACCACAATTCATTCCCTGCATCAACTAGCATGTACATAGAAACACGACATTCAATGTCAGACCATGACCATTACCATTCACCATTCAAAGCACTTTGCTCTTGCCCTCGTTCTGTTCGCTCTCCCCATTTTCTATATTTATTAGGTATACGACTTTCTTTCCTCAAAACACATTACAGTCTTTGGAGAAACGCTTTATACACTCTAACAAAAAATGTATAAAGCCTACATATTAAATCCAAGAATGCAAAAAGCGTGTGGAACTTAACTTGTGAACAAATAATCCCGTAGGGATACGCGTAAACCCTAAAATAACGAAAATTGTCCAAATAAGAATATGCATCCAATAGTATCGGCATGTAATATTTTCTGAAGAAAAAAAATACGAGAAAAAGTTTGTCTTCCCACCATTAAAAACTTACGAGTGGCAAAAAAAGCCTGCGTTGCATTTCAAGGTCATGCACAGCTTTGCACATCTATACGCATGTATCGAGATGGGAATGAGAACCGAGGTGAACTGATGTTTATATGCCCGGAGGAAATCGTTGAAGAAGTAACATTTTGCAGGAGGAACACCGATTTTTATACAAGAAACATCTTAATTTCAACAGAAAAAAATAAAGAAACATTATCACCTGGTAAGGAGTCAAGGAGGTAAGTGAGTAACTTGCTTGTGCCATTAACTTCCGCTTGCAAATTGACGATGTCCGCCGGGAGGGGATTACCCTTTATGCTCAAAGTTTGTAAATTGAATAAACGGCCCATTTCAAATGGAAAATTCCGCAAATAGTTATTATTAAGAAAACATTCCCGCAACCGACATAAATCCCCGATCTCTTGAGGAAGGTTTCGTAATTTGTTATTGGAGGCATCCAAGACAGTTAGATTCACTAGCTTATTGATGTCGCCCGGGATCTTCGTTAGGCTATTATCATTGATGTACAAATGCGTCAGGTGGCATAGATCAAAAATTTCTAAGGAGATGTTTCGGATATTTCCTGTAATTTTAATTCATAAGTCAGTCAAAATCAGAGATTGCAAGTGTTACGGCATAATATACGCTAAAAAAATTGCACATTTTAGACAATTAAATGAAGTTTTTATCATAGGCTAACAAATTAAAGGCCTGTGCTAGCACAAGTGTACTAAATTTGTGAATTTTTTCATCTCATTGTGAACATTTTTGTACTGATCGTTGTGCCACTTCTTCTCCACCACTTACTATTTTAACGACGCCATGATCAACGATCAGCCCACCGTTTCACTATATACTCACCAAAACAACTAGTATCTCAATGTTATTGACTAAATATTCTCTGAGCATTTATTCATGCGTCGTAAAAACAATATACTCAACACATCTTCTTCGAATTTAAAACATTTAACAGGGCACATATCATACATTTCATTTTGCTCAATCTAGAGATTATTGTAAGAAACGCTGGAATTCTACTGAATAAAGATTAATAATAATGGACAGCACAGTTTGGGTATTTCATCATATCGAAATATTGAAGGTCTATACGAAAGTGCACTCCGCAGTTTATACAACGAAAGGCCCTGATAATAATATAGTTTATTTATTACGAGACGAACAACAGCTTCATTCTTCATATAATTTGGATTGTTCATCGACGCAGACAGAATTTCATCGTCACTGATAACTACATAAAAGACATCTGTTTTTTAAGAATTCGTGTATACCTGTCAATTCAAGTTCGGACCAGTAACTTCGCTTTCCCGCATTTGCTTCCTCGGGTGACATGATTGTGTGAGTTCTCCGGGAGCCATGACTATTGCTGTTACTATTGGAGGACTCCTTACTGACTGGTATGAGGGCTGATGATGGTGTTGCCGGCCCAGAGCTGGGTGCACTTCCACCAGAATTGACCCCGGTCCCCATGGATGGAGTGATATTTCCCGTCATGTTAGCCTCCTTATTGGGAGTGCGACTCATTGAGGTGAAGGTGTGACCCGCGTTGAGAACTTGCCTGCTCCCTTCCTTCTCGAGTCACACACATGAATGAATTGTCAAGTTGACACCTCACCTGGCCTAATCTTCCAGCCGCCCCGAGCACACATTAAAAACGACTATCAAAATGTACTAGCTTCCCCCCTCAAAAAAAAATATATTATTATTTTTTTTGTTTTCAAAAACAGAATCTATAACATAAATAATAATTAGCAAAAATTACAATCTCTCATTAAACACCTCCAGTATCAAATCCTCCAAAAACTGTTTAAACCGCCGGTTTAAACTCCTATGGTTCAAACCACCTTTTTCTCCCTTTTATATACTCTGACAGTAAATGAAAACCTTTATTTTTTAGAAGCACCCAAATGACATGCATATATCTTTTGTTTTTTACTTCTTCGTTTTAGAAAAAAAGATATTCTTCCCAATATCTTTCTGTTGTACACTAACTCACTGACTCGATTATTTTTTATTACTTTTTCCCCTTTCTTCGTTGAAATGTACTCTATTCTTGAAGAAATCCCCTTCACTCCCCTTTAAAAGTGTTTATTTTTGTACATTTTTCTGGAATTTGACACAGACATTTCCTGAATTTGTTTCCAAAAAAACGTCAACTCAGGTGAGAGGATGGTAAAATATGGGTATATTTTGAAACTCTTTTTTAAATCTTTTTTTATGTTTTTTTTAAATATTTTTTGAAGTAGTATATTAAATGTTAAATGAGGAACCCTCTCCAAAAAATTCTCTCATTCTCTCTTGTCTTTAAAATTTGAATGGGTGGCGGCATTAGATAGCTTTTTACCTGGCCCTCCCTCCACCAATCAGAAGCTTTCCTTCATCAAAAAAAAGAACCATAGCAGATTTTTACAGTTTTTCCCCCCAACAGAAAAAACAATGACTTTGTCTCTCTTCTCCGGCCTTTCTCAATACCATATTTAATGCAGGCACGGCAGACAGCGGGTTGCACGAAACATTTGTTTAATATGTATATAGATAATATATATTAAGTACACACAATATTTTTTAACACGTATGTATAACCATCATGTACATATATGAAAGACGTTTTAAAAAATAAAATAAGTATATTTTTGTAAAAAATTTCTCACCTTTCGTTTTTTTCCTTTCAAGTGTTTTCCTATCACTTTCTCAACATTTATCTCCAAACGTAATAAGTTTGCACATTTTCCTATGACTTCTTTAATTTTCTCCTGCACGACGAACGATTTGTCTCAAACGTTTTGATTGTGCTATCCTATCATAATTAAAGGTGTTTGGCCGCTGATAAATATTTATACAAGTTTTTTTTTCTGCTTGGGAATTTCGTTTAAACATTTAACGACGGATGTTGTTTTTATTTAGATATATACGCATACCTTCTTGTTTTAATGAGTCGTCTTGTTTTAATACTCCATTGAGTCAATCAAAAGCTTCAACTTGTGTTGCTTTTATATGGCTCAGGTATATAAACACGGAAAATGGTAGAACTTCGGCCTTTGTTTACATTCAATCAAGTAAGATTGTATTTTTAATTGCGTGCTTTAACAATGGTTGAGTCTGTAAATCGGTTTGTTCAAGTTTCATGTGATGTTTTTACAATAATTATGGAGGATCGATTCAAGTGGGTTTAATTAACATAAAACAGTTGCCAGGACTAGATGTGGTTCATAGTTTTTTGTGGAGCACCACTTCTTTTTCGGATAAGCTCCGGTTCCTGAAACCCGGGGCCTATTTAACCACATAATATTTTCCAAAAAATTATCGGGGCCCCACCACTGTTTTTTTACGGTTTAAGACGTGTGTGTCCGGGTGCATACCGTTTTGTACTTTAATTTAAACTATTACCCGAACACTAAGCGACCTGACACGACCGTGTATACTCGAAAAGATTTATAATTTAGTTTTGGCCATTAAATACCATTTTCCACAATGAACATAGTCCTTTCTTCCATCTGAATATTAAGTCTTGCAACGCCGTTTTGCGTAAGAATGGATCTCTACATTTTTAGGGACGTTCTGTGCAAAATCAGGTCATTCGTAATATCTAACGACTCTAACGTAATCGTAAGCTTTTAAACCATGCCGGTTGCCGGTACTTTGTTGACAAAGTAATGCAGTTATAGTTATTTACCGTTTTGACCCGTTTAATATAGGTACATAATCAAGGCATTGACGGATTATGAAATTCGGGATTTGGATTAAAGATAGGATTATTTCGGAAAAAATTATCTCGAAGGATTTGGATTACGGATTAATTCCGTTTTGGGATTTGGATTAAAAGTTGGGATTATTTTAAAAAAATCCTGTAGTCCGGATTTTAATCCCGGATTATGGGATTACGCATTATGAAATAAATTTTGATAGTATCTCCGAAATAATTGTTTAGCTTCCGAAATACAAGTATTTCGAAAATAGCATCCGTTATATTCGGGCTAATTTTTTTGGTTTCGTTATCTCTAGTTGTGCTATGTACGGGAATAACTCTAATTATACACCCTCTATACATATGTTCCTCCCATTGTTGAAGATATTTTTTAACGTAGTTTTGATGCGGTTCTAGAAAACTTTTTATTTCCCGATCCAACCAAGATTAGCCAAGTTACGGCAATTTAAAAAAAAAGAACTCTTTAAGAGTCACTTGTCGAAGTTACTAACCTGTTTACCTGTTTTATTGCCACAAAAGACGTCAGAAATGTGTTTTCCTAACTCGCCATTAAATTTGACGGTAACCCAACCTATTAAATTATTTTGATCATTATCGAGCCAAAATCAAACATCTATTTAAACAGAAATGGTCATTTTTAGACGGGACATTTTTGGGGAAAAGTTAATTGAAGTCCAATAGGAAAATTTTTGCCAGATCCGTAATAAAATTCTGCGTAGAAATCATTTGTTTTCCGATTCGCACGATTGTCGGAACATATCATCATTGTCCCTAGAAGTGGAATGCACAAATCGATAAATCTAAAATAATATAAATATTGATTTAATCGGATAAAAAAAACTCCCTAGATCCGCGTGAATTTCTGTTTAAAACATATTCTGTTTTCCACAGTGTGGGGAACATGGATAGAGGGGGTGTAATTAGAATTGGTAGCCACGTATTCTGTTCTGCGACTGCTTGTTGCTTTTTTGGCACCTTGTTGTAATCCCGTAATCACAACTTTTTTGTTGCTCGGGATTAAATCTCCACTACGATTTTAACTGGACTATGGATTACGGATTATTTCAAAGCGAAATCCGGGATTTAATACTGGATTATGTAATCCGTAATCCAAATCCGTAATCCCGTGATTTTAATCCCGGATTGTCAATGCCTTGTACATAATAATATTTTACAAAAAATGTAGGGCCCCGGAACACTTTGACTTTAGTTCAGGTGAGTGTTAGTACGTAATTGCTTTATCGTGTGGTCAAGTTGGTTGCTGCTTCGAGTGTACTTATAGTATACGAATTAACTAGTTAATTGTAAGGAGTAACGGAGTACAAATTAAAATTATACGAGCAAATCTGTATATATTAATTTCTCTTGAAACCGCAGTAGTGTTGTAACTCGTAACCTCGTGCGCGTATTTGAGTGTCACTATACCCCGACTAATTCTCTTAGCAGGGAGGGCTTGTAAGGTTGGTTGACTAATCCATCCTGCTGATTGTTGAGCTGTAATCAAGAAATATATCGGAACAGTTTAGGGATGTCCAGATCATAAATGCGCTCATGTTCAAACGAGATTACTTTCATGTGACCCATGTTCAACGTAACAAAAGAATTAATTTAATTATGGATTTTCATAAATTTTAAATCTGTTACTTATATATGCATAAGTACCTATAGATGTAAACCCTGTTGAAAGGATGTTGTCGTTGTGATTTTTGTGATCAATTCTTTTGAATCAGGCCTTTCGGGAAATAAGGAATAAAACAGATTCTTTACGACTTAGATTCTACTGATGATGTAATGCATACGTTTAAATTGCATGCAGTTAATGGGTTATTAAATAAATACCAAGGTATGACATCCGAATCGGTATTCGAATTCCAATCGGAATTATATTAATATTTTTCAGTATTTTAATCGGAATTAGTATCCACATTTTTGTCAGAAAAATATTTTAATTGGTATTTATAATTACAAATACATTCGAAATTCAAATTCGTATTCAAAAATTGACATTTGGATTCCAATATTTTATTGATATTCAAAAATTCCTTAAATATGTTGCGAATTCCCGCCTTCAGGCAAGTTTTGTTTGGCAAAATCAAGG
>JAQGBT010000379.1:0-55639 GCA_034698585.1 Disparrhopalites patrizii
ATACATTTTAAATCCTTTTTGCCTCTCCTTGCTCAACGGATCGGGCGATTTGGTTGCAGTTTCTTTTAAAATGAAGACAAATGAAATGCCTAGAGTAGAAGGCTATAATTTAAAATTATTGATTTATGCATTTTGACTACGTGTAGCACGTCGCAGGTCATGTGTCAAACATAACCCGTGTACTGGCACTGTTTATTTCCGTAAACAATAATTTATACTTTTATACACTTACAACAATGCCAAGGTACTTCATCGTAACTTGGAAAGTATATATACATCATTAGAAAACAGTTGTGAGGGAAGAAGGATTCTGTGAAAAAATCTGTCCTTAACCTATTCGTTCGTGTATTACAATTGTCGGCACAATAATCCATGGCCTTGAGTTAACATTAATAAAACATACAGTTAATGCAATCAACGGATTGCGCTTGAGCAAACAAATTATAATTATTACAACTTTTAGAAGTTTCTGTCAGCGTTGCTCTTGCGGAGGCGGGGAATTTACAAAGACTGTCAATAGTGCCAATCTGCCATTACACCCGGAAGCTAACAGCTATGCAGGTAGCCGTAAATACTGATATGAACTTCTTTCATTGGCAATAAATGTTAGCACCTAAGAGATTTGCAACCCAGTGAAGTAACTCCTGAGGGTTTTCTACGCTATTGAATAGGACATTTACATCAAGATCCTTTATCGTCCACAAAAATTGAAAGTTAAAAAAATGGTAAGTCTTTTTTTTTCAACAAAACAAACAAAATAATGAAAGAGCCTTGTGATCAGTCGGTACAAAACATGGCGTCATCCACGCCGATCTCCTTTGCCAACTCCAGTAATTGCGTCTGGAATTCGGAGCGGAGAAAAGCGACATCAGACGAATGCTCCACGCAAGCCTCATCCGCGATAATCGTCACTCGCAGTCTGTCAGCATAACTGAAGAGAGCCATTCCGATTCCTGTATGATTTTCAACAACGACAAGACAAAAAGGTAAAAACATTTTCATTCCAAAAAAACAATCACTCCGAAAGCGAAGCATGCTTCAATCATGATTCAATCTCAATCATACTTTTTTTTATTTGACCGAGTTTATTCATACTACTTATAATTGTTTTTTACTTCACGTTTGCTTCACTTTTGCTTCACTCAAAGTTGAAACTTTGAAGTAAAGCAATTTACTTTGCTCTTGCTTTACTTCAGTAAGTATAAATTAAATTAAATTTAAATAAATTTTATTAAATTTAATTAAGTTAAAATTTTGGAGTATAAATGACCCGTCTCCATGGTAACGCAGCATGCTTCAGTCATGCTTGCATTATTCTAAGGAGTATAAACTCAGCATATTAGGATTAAATAAATATTTTTAAAAAAACTTTTAAAGGAATATTTTAAAAAATACACCTTCCAAAAGCACAAAGGTCTAAAGATACTGCCTTACGTGCAAGGATTAGGAATTAGGACATTTTTCCGGATACCTTTTTAGCAGGTATAGGGCACTCATACTGGACATTTCCAGAAAAAGGGTGGAAGTGGAAGCTACTAGGAAAACGGTCACTAAAAGGGGAGAGTTCCGGAGAAAAATAAAAATACAGGGAAAAGCCACTTTGTGTAAGAATGTATGGAAAGGGTTATTTCCATCTTTTTTAAAATGTATTTTTACCTATGGTATTTTTCACAGGGACCCAGGCCCCAACTTCCACCAGCTCATCGCCCTCAAAGACGGTCACGAGTTCCGCGGGTCCTGGAATGTTGCTCAAAGTGATGGTGGCATGAGCAAAGGAGCCGAAGAATTGGATGGCAAATAGCGGGAGTAATCCCAGGAGGTGCATGGAGAAGAAGTTGGAGAGAATGTCACTGGAGCGGGACAAGTTCTTGGCGCTGGCGTAGACGCCATCCAGTCTTTTCAACATGTTCCGAATTCCCACGGGGAGGGGGAAGATGACGATGGAGAATCTATTCCGGAGGACCCGATCCGGGAAGGGGAGGATGGCGACGGGGGGCGCCGCGTGAATCACCGCCGGCACCGGCTCCTTCTTCCTGATGAACAGATTCCGCATTGCCCCACAAATGCAGGTCATGAGGATGGAGAAGACGGACGTCCTCGTCTTGTTCTTCATCACCTTCAAAGTCTCCAATCTCACGGGCTTCGTCCACGTGAAATTCTTCTTCCCCGTGAGGACCGGCCCGTGGAAGCGGTTCCGCTCGCACAAACTCAGATTTTTGATGGTGATGTATGGTGTCATGCACAAGGCGAGGAAGTGAGCCGTCCAGTACTGGAACCGGGAGATTTTTAGGGGCTCCGTCGGATCCACCGTGAACTTGAAGGGCTTGTCCGCAATCCCCGTATGAAGGGCATTACCCGTGGAGACACCGTCCATGATGGAGTGATGAATCCGGAAAACCACGGCGTAATGTGCACTTTCGCCGGAGGAGCAAGAATCACTTTCACCATTATTATTACCCCTTTTACCCGCAATAAATTTCGGCACAACTAAAACTTCCCAGGGAGCGACATTGTCCTCCCCCAGGGGTTCGTCATGAATCCGCCGGAGCTCCTCAAATAACTGCTCCTCTGTGAGAGCCTTCCCTTCTAGAGCCGGATTCTTGTGAGAGAGTAACTTGACATGTCGACGGATGTCAAAGTCCGTCACAGCCCGCCAGCAGACAAAGCCCAAATGTTGGGCAATTTGGAACTTCAACCTCGCAAAGATCATTTTCCCTCCCAACTCCACATCCATGCAGTGCGCGAAGCGCGCCACAACTTTATTAAAATCACATTTCCCCCTCACAACATACAATCCCGTGCAAGTGGACGGACTGGCAGGCCGTTCATAGGCCCAAGGAGAGTCCATGGGATGAGCTAGGAAGACGGCCCCGCCGAAGCGCACTCGCAAGTACAGGCCCAACATGGCCCTCAAGATGAGGAGGAGGGACACTCCGACGGCAAGGCCCGGGAGAATAGTGAACGTGAAGAGCCAACTGCCCAGGAATTTCGGGAGGAAGTCCATGTGCTTCCATCGGAAGGTCGCTCTGTTGAGGAGCCAAATCAGGACTAGAAGGAGTGCCCATTCCGCCGCCTCATTCAGGAAGGACAAGTACAGCTGAGGGACTTGTTCAACAAAAAGGGAGGAGAAGTCAAAATCCTCGCACTGAGCGCTCTTCCCCCCGTCCAGGCACGGAGGGCTGACGAGCGGGAGAGGGATTTCAGTGGCGCTGTCCGTGGCATTTAGATTTGCATTTGGCCTAGAAAAACGATCGGAAATTTCCGAGATATTCCCCTCCAGCGTGGAATTGCTGTTGTAGGAGAAAGGCGAGAGAGGGAAGAAGGCTGGCAAGAAAATCTCCGCCACGTGACTCACATTCCGAAACATGCTCGACACCGACAGCAACACTTGCTTCTCCACCACATCCAGCTGATCCAGCATGGATGTCATCATCGTGGATTTCTTCTCCATGGTCCTCTTCTCTTGGATGAACAGTCCAATGTAATGCCTCACAATGTAATATCCACTGTAATGTTCGTCACTAAAGGAACAAAACTTGTCACTACTGAACAACAACGGTCACTAGTGAACTCTTTATTGTAGTCCATTCCTGAAGTTGACAGCCACAATGTATTGAAGGTGCTAATAGAAATGAAGAAACACAAAAAATATAGTTTTATTTTCCCATCCTGTAAAAGTCAAGTTGGAGGAGAGCGGGGGAATTAAATCCAAGTGTATAGAAGGGAGAAATTCCGCACTCTTCTCCCTCTGTCATCCTCTTAGGGGAAGATGAGAGTAACTGAGCGGCCAAGTCAGGGCTCAGAGGCTGTTATCTAAAGTAAATCCCTGTCCAAGTCTCAGTGGATGTACTTCACCACAACCACAATGGAGCCGTGTTATTAAGAAAGGGGGAAAAAGTAGTAAGTAGTAGAGGACGATGTTGGCCGTATAATAAAGGGTGGAAAGGGTAAAGAGAGCCTATAGGTTACTGGTCCTGTGGCCGCTGGGCCAAAAGAAGAAATCCTCTTCTCAACTCCACCACCACTTGATCATATTATAAATGCCTCAGTCACTTTTTTTTTCCTCGTCTGCTCTGCTCAATCCTGATCCCACCGCACGGTTACCACCGACCACTCCTTGAGGTTAGAGAGGTACAGTGCTAATAATCCCTCTCTTCGTTCTACCAAAAACATTGCTCTCACGTATTTTCCAAAAAGGAACTTTTGCACGCATTCACCCCAAAAAACATACTATTTTCCTCGGAGTTGGGATTATTGCAGAAGTATACATCTGTATATGTTTGTATGTACCGCAAGAATTAAAATCCATTCCTCTTGCAACAATGCGGGGTATATAGTGAAAACAAAAAATCCGTATGTATATGATTTCCTCATCGACAAACTATCAAAGGAGATTAGTGCGGATTCCACCGTTCAACGACCGACAGCGGCTTTAAAGAGAGAGAGAGAGAGCACAACGAAGAAAAGGAAAGATGCGAAGGAACACTGTAGGCGTTATTATACACACTGACGCTGCAGTTTTTTCACAGTACAAATCTTGAAGAGATCTAGTAAGGGAATAAAAAGACAAAAAAAAATCAGACATTCACTCCCTCAGAAGGGTGAAATAATAGTGAGTGAAGTGCTTTTAAAGATTCTGTCAGTGTTTTGATTATTTCCCTCTCTCTGTTTCTCTCTCTCTCTCTCTCTCTCTCTCTCTCTCTTTTGCTCGTCCACTTGTCGTGTAGTACACCTGCATTACTAGCTCGTCTCTTGCTATTTTCTTTTGGCTTGAAGGATCCTCCATCACTACTGCACTTTTATGTGTCCAAATAGTGATGCAAGTGCATAAACCATGTGTGTACGTAATCGGAAAAGCATTATAAACCTTTGTGAGGAGAGATTTAAAGAAGCGTTTAATTGGATTGGATGGAGAGGTAAAGAAATAATTGACCAAAAAGGAATCATGTTGATGGGGATTCTGCAATATATTTGCAATTACTTACATTTTCAATCCTGTGTGAGAGTGTGATTACAGTTTCTAGGCAGAGCGTTGTGTAATACATACTCCCTCACTTTTACTTTGTCAAAAAGTCTCACTCTCAAAATCCTTACTTTTCCATGGTACTATAGTGGATACGCCTGACTAAATAAGCAGAACGCGACGCTGGGCTTGAATGAATCCAAAAATATATTTTATAAAAAAAAAAAAAAGAGGAACTTACACCTGTTGACCACATTTGATACACACTCCTATAGCAGGGGAATAAATGGGAAGGGAAGAACGTTTAGTGGGACGACCATCATGAGATCTGGATAATGGCTGACTACCTTAATGTCTTTTTTTTAACCCTACCATAAATGTATAAATACAACAATGTTGAGGGAGTAAAAAAAAGTGTGAAATATTATTCATTTGTCTTTTCTATTTCAAAGTCCAGCTTTATGTATATTTTTAGATACAGGCTTAATTACCCTTGACAGCCCATTAACTGATGGTCCCTCTCCCCTCCTAATCTGCTGGGACAGCATGGACATTCTTTTTTTCCAGCGCTTTCAAAAAATATCAAAAAGTCCTGCAGCCCTGCCAAGGAAATGTAAAATAAATGGAAATTCAAAGGTAATGCAGAAGGGTTGGAGGTGAATTTTGTCATCCTTTTCCCTGTAAACAAGAGGATTTGGTCATACGAGAGCGATATTGTAGGAGGATGACCATCTCTGTCCCAAATGCTACATATTTTTATCTTGATGGGGAAATGTGGTTTTTGACTACCCTTAAAAAAAAAAACAAAAAGAATCATCGCCCATAGCCGAACATTGCCAGACCTTCAAATCACATGGACAAACGTTTTATTTTTCTCTCACTTAAATACTTGCCTTTTTAAGCGTTTCCCTCATCTGCATAATAGAGCCAACCGTCCAGTCCGCCACCCTTCCCTTCCAGTCTTTGTAGAGGAAGAAGCCAAATGTAAACTTTGCTGTGACTCTCAAGGTGAATCTCGATCTGTCTCTGCCCATTTCCCTTTTCCTCTCTCCTTCCTTCTCCAGATAGCCTTTTGTCTCTTTCTTTCTCTTTCTCTCACACTCCTTCTTTTTCCTTTCTGTTTCTTTCTCCCTCCGCGCTCACACCACCAGAAAGAAGGCGAGGAGTGAACTTGCTTCCACTTAGAGCATTCCATCTCTTTCAAGGATAAGAGCACAAGGAGCATAAAAAAATTGTACAGTATTCAAACAATGTAAAATACTTAGCAGACCACAACCCTTTTGCATTGCAGTTAATGGGACCGACGGGAGAAATAGTATAAATATAATATACATATACATATACATACATACATAGTAAGTACACGGTAGAAGACACAGGAACTTATTCCCCTCAACTTTTATCATGCCAATATTATTTCATTTTTCAGGGGAATTATGGCGTGGGAATGACTCTTGTGGAGGAAATCCTTTAATTTTTTCCCTACGAGAATATTATAATGTATGAACATATATCTTTGTCTATACCTAACAATAATTTAATCACTTTTACACGTTTTTTGAATGCTTTGTATGCGTTTTTTTTGTGTGTGGCTTCGGCTCAAGCATGATATATACAGTAATGTAGATGTTCTTACGTGTGAAGAAAAAACTGAATAGGAACTTGTTGTGTGTTTGCAACTTGCCTTTATCTTTCGTAGGCAATTTGCCATTGAACTACAGAGAACCTTTGCGTGTTTCTAAATGTTCTACGATGCCCCTCGATTATTATTGTTATGACTCTCTTTACCACCTTTGACATTTGTTATTCTTCTTGGGGGTGAGATATTTTTTCTTTTACTGTTAAAAAAAGGAATTCTATCTCGTACCTTTTTTTTGTCCGTGGTCAAGACGAGGAAATCATGGAGGAAGGAAACTATAATTTTATTTTAAATGCGAAGTGTTTAATATGTATACATATATCTCACCTCATGTGCCATTCTTTTGTTCTTCACATGCATTTCCTCGTCTGACATTGAAATTATAATCTGAGGATTTTCCCCCCAAAACTTTTCTCGTCTGAATCTTTTCAAGTCCTATTTGATCTCTGCACCTGTAATGATCCGCAAGTGTATTCAGGTTCGAGATTACCTAGAAAAAAATGGATGATTTTCCCTGTGCAATGAAACAATCAACCTTTGCATTGTTACGAAAGCGGTTTCCCAACAAAGGCTCAATTATTAAATAATCGGATAAAAACTACGCGTGTATTTATTACAGGTTAATTCTTTCCTTATGACACATTTAATCCAGGAAGATCCATATGATGCTACATATCTTCCTGCGTAATCAAAAGCTGGGATTCTCCTCTCTTTTGCACTTCAGTTGCCAACAGAAAAGAAAAATCCCAGCACACAATGTTTTTTCGTGCGTGCTGTGAAGTGATGAGTTGAGGGAACGGGAACGAAAAAAAGATATGATAAATAATTAGAAAACAAAAGATGAGAGTATGAGAGACGATGATACATAAGTATAAGTACAACATGTAACATTATTGCACTAAAATATCCCCAGAAACGAGCTGCACGCTAATTTTTTGCTTACATTTCCGACATTAATTTACTGACCATGACGCATCTTTTAGTATGCTCATTACTTTATTTAAGAGTGGAACAGGTGAGAGAGAAAAATTATTGCACAGAAAAATTATTGTACACTTGAATTCAGTTAACAGAAGGTGTTTCAATGTCAGTAAAGGTCACCACCATCATATTCTCTATCACATTGCATTACATAAAGATAAAAACAGAGTGGCATACGGAGTGTTCTACGGAACAAACGTGTTTTGGAGGCTTATTTTGCTTGTCAGAAGTGGATAGAATATAGAAATGAGGAAATATGTACGACTCACAAGATTTTGGGGGACAATCTTCTAAAAATTAGTACAAAAGAATCTTTATACTGTATACAGGGCAAACGGGACAGGAAATTGGCAAGAAAAAAGGGAAAAGCCATGTACATTGACGAAGTAAGGAAGCACCTTCAGAAAAGAGATTCAAAACATGGAGAAAAAAAATGGTCTCTCGGTCAAGCATATACTATACATACTAAACTTGCATAAACAACAATAATAAAAGTAGTCCTCCTCGAATTCTTTCAACTCTTTTGCTCACATTGAATAATACAAAAAATCACTCTCCAAGTCGCTGCAGTTGATAACTTGCTTCATTACCTGCCGGCCAAATAGTGTATTTGAAGAAAAAAAATTAGTTGAATGCGATAACCTTTTACAATGAATGACCTTTTTCAAGTCTGTAAATGCTCTTGCAGTAGTAGTAGCATTTGCTGAAGAAAAAAAAATGTCCAGCCTTCTTTCGCAGTTATTCTCAATCGCTTCCAACCAGTATAGACTGTGAATATGCATACCGATATGGATATTAGAGGGCAAAATAAATATTTTGATTCTCAGGCTGAGGGTCAACAACTATTTCCAATCACAGGAGAAACCCAAACACTCGTAGTAGTAAAAATTAAAATACGCTGCTGGCTCATACTTATAATTTTCCGTGGCTTCCCTTTTTTTTTGATTTACTATTATCTATATTACTAACTGGTTAGTGTTATAGGTTGAAGTTTAAAAAAAATGAAATTGAAAATAAAAAGAATGCCGAATGAACTTGCTCATTATGCTATACACCATACGGTACTGATTATTGACATTTTTTAGAAATAAAGCACAGTTTGAACTGAAAGCAAAAAGTTTAGAGAGGATCATATATAAATATGAATCAAATTTGCCTCTTTGGATTACATTTTCAAAGAAAGAGATTGGTTTTATAATCTCATCGATCAGAACTAGCAACATACAGGCGACCAGGGGCACAGAGAGAAGAGGTTAGGTGGATATGTGGAGGTTTACAGAGACGGAAAGATGATTTACATTCATAGATAAAGGCTGGGGCAAATAGAAAAAAACACCGCGCAGACAGTAAAATGGAGATCAAGCGAGAAAAGGAAAAAAGGAAGAAAAAAAGAGAGAGAAAAGAGATAAGGAAAAAAGAAAGAGAGATAAAGAAAAAAGAAAGAGAGATAAGGAAAAAAAAAGAGAGATAAGGAAAAAAAAGAGAGATAAGGAAAAAAGAATGAGATAAGGAAAAAAGAAAGAGAGATAAGGAAAAAAGAAAGAGCGAAAAGGAAAAAGAAAATACAAAGGACGGAGAGAAATAAGAGTAACAGACAAAATCGAGAGAAAAAACTGATAAAACGAGCGAAAGAGAGAAAATGACTAGAAACACATAAAGAGACAGAAAGTCAGGGTGAGACAAAAAAAGTCAATGGGAAGCGAGAGAAAGCTATCAACAAAGAAAAAAGCAAAGATGTAAAAGAGAAAACAGGGACAAAATCAAAGACAGGATAGTTAATAGAAATAGAAAAGAAGAGAGAGAGAGAGAGAGAGAGAGAGAAGGCAGAAAGTTAATGCCAAACCAAAGCTGTGGGAAAGAGACAGTAAAATCACAAAAAGTTAGAAAACTATTATTTTCTGCAGTTAACTACATAGCAAGGAACTGTCAAAAATGATTTGTGTAAACTTAAATAGTTTTTATTACTTGTAAACTGTGCACGCGTAATTGGGAAACCTTTTTCTTTGTGACAAATTATGTATGCTGCAATTCCAACAATAAGCTTTATTGTCATAATCATAAGAGGCGATCCAAATGCCCTTTAATTGTGTTTACATACACACTCTTTAAAGTGTGACCACTAAGAAGGATAAATAAACATTACAATGCATAAATTAAGAAGTGCCAAATGACAGAATAGACGACATTGAAGTGAACAGGGCAATTTGGTTCCTCGTGACAAATGCATAAGGGACTTTACTATTATGAGAGTGTCAGCGAGAAAAAGAGAAAGAGAGAGATAATTTTTGAAAAAAAGACAAACAATATATTCTTGCACAAGAAAATGACCATGTAATAGAAAATGCCTCCTAAATATGGTGCTAAAATAATGATTCGGCATCCCCCATTATTCTCTTTGCGCACTTGCACTTGCTGCTACTATTATTCTCTCTGCACGCAAATCCCGTAAAAATAATACTTTGTGCAGAGCGTCGTAAATAAGGACTTAATACTGTTATTTTCTGCAACCATTTTACTCAAATGATTGTTGTCAGTATAAGGACAGAAAGGGTTACAAGGGATGTTTTTTTTTAGTATCGCATTCATGCCTCAAATACCTCCTATGCATCGCTAACGGCCAATTAATTGACAAAAATGAGCACGTGTTTATTGTTCATCCTTTTTTTATATAATACATGAATATTTAAAAAGACTATTGCGTAAATCTCATTTTTGTGGACACACTACTTATTCGATGAAAAAAAAACCAGTTTCAGTTGAGATGAATTCGTCAGCCCAACGTGTTGTATACGTCTGCAAGCCTGCATGATGCAACTGGACGTAGGCAATCTGGGCGAGTCCTATGTTTTTGCACGTGAAATAAAAAAAAAAAAGAGAGATGCTTTTTTCATCAGGTTTCACGGAATTTTTACCACGTCTTTCCAAGCATGACGTACATTAAAATGGATAACTCTTTCACTATAAGTATGCAGTCTATAGTAGAGAAAAAGAATTAAAAAAATGGTTGGCGGCCCCACATTCGCGTGTCTTCATCAAGGCCGAAGTGAGAAGGGTAATAACCATCCTCCTTTTTCCTGCGATATTTGCATTTTAGCACATTTTATGGCGAATCTAGTACGCTCACGGCGATGAATCCAGCTGGCACAACATCTGGAGGGAAATCCCATCGACGGAATTTGACTATGGCAATTCCCTGGAATAAATCACATTGTGCGTTCCCTACAGTTAATAGTTTAATGCAAACATGCAAAATTGGCTACCAATTTGGTGATGGGTCAAGTTGACTACAATTTTTTCCAATTTAAAGAAACAAATCCCTTCCGTAGCTCTGCAAGGATAGATTTGCACTACTTTATTATTCAGTTACATATTAACACTAATATTGCTTATTAATGAAGGTTTAGTAGATGCGCAAAAAGCCACGTCGGTGATTCAATTTCGGAAAAAAATCATTGACATACATAAGTACAACTTTTTTATATTATAATTTCCTTGGGAAACATCCAACTTTGGTTTTGACGGACGAGCTTGACAACTGACGACCGCAATAAAAAACATTCTAAGCCCACAAGTCCAATCTCCAACACTCAGAGAACAAGTGGACGTCCACACAAATCTAAATGGGCTAAAACCTTGCTTTCCTCCCCATTAGTAAGAACTATTATAATAATGCTTGATCACAAGTGAAATTTGGGGAACTTTTGTCATATAGATGAATTAAGAAAATGTGAACTCACTTTTACCACAGACTTTCTGGCCTCAACAGAAGAAAAAAATGAGAGCAAAAAAATACGTAAAGATGAGTGGAAGAAAGGGGTGAAAAAAGAAAAGGAATGCACAGTTAAGGTGGGACAGGGCAAATAACTGTAACGTATGTTACATGCTAAATAAGTAAGAAGAGAAGAGAACGAAGGAAAAACTGAATGAAGGTATGTATTTGACGTGTTAGGACATTTGGATAAATAAATAATGAAGATAATTGGAAGGTAGGGAACCGGATGAATTGCAATGTGAGAAAAACATGTGTGACCAGGCCAAGGTAAGTTAGGTGGAGGCGAATGGATGCTCGGGGGAATGCTCAACTACTGCTCCGTAAGTAATAAGTAATTAAGTAGTCACCAATGTGTCATTTATTGCATTTCTCTCATGCTCAATTCCCCCTCAACAATTTTCTTTTACAATCACAAATCACAACAATAAATGTGGGTATAATTACCGCTCTTCTCTAAAATATACAAGCATTCATTAAAAGATCGTACCATTCCCATGCACCCATGCTTGACCTGACTGCATCCAAAGTGGTTTGAGAAAAAAACCACAGTTGCAAGATTTCGTAGCAAACATTTAATTGCGAGTCTCGAAAAACAAAAACAAATCTAGTTCTAAATTACTTGGATCCTCCAAGCGACCAACCCACAGTCGTTATACATTCGTAAATCAGATCGATTATTTGCAAAAAAGTATGTTGTTTACAAAATTATAAGGATCTGTGTAGGATCCAGGAGTTTTCATTTCAAAATTTAAAAAAATCACGGCTGATTTATCCAAATAAGTGGTTTCTTGTTCAGGTTATAGTAAAATTTCATGAAATTTGAGAAAGAATGATCAACTCGACCGTTTCATTGATTTTTTGTTCAATAAAAATATTGCTCCTACCTCCTGCCAATATTCAAACTAATTGCAGTTAACATGTGACAACCAAACAAAGGATAGTTTAACTGGTGCCAGTTTAGGCGTAACTTTGCCAATTTGAATTTTTCTATAGATCGCAATAAAATTCGCTACAAACGGTATTTTTGTTGATTAACCTGACTACTTCACACAAAAATGCTTGCAGCCGTATGATTTTTTCTAGGTATAATTTCCCCTTGTTTACATATACATCTATACGAATCTATACGAATGTGTGTATGCATTATATAAATATAATGGCGAAAGAGAGCCGATTGTCTGATGAAGGACTAACCAAATGGTACATGACATATAGATCGCCTATGGGTGAACACATGATCAGTTAACCTCGCATGACCATATGGCATATATATAAGTTTCACGATCTTCGTGTTCTTCACATTTACGTAAGTATTTTCATATGCTTCATGCCTACATAATTTGGGGAAATTGTAAAATTTTGTATGATGTAGGCAAAAATTTAAACGAAAATTTAACGTGCTTTGGGGGGGATTTCAAACGAAGTAGAATATCTTGTTTTAACTGCATATTACGTTTACATCAATACAGCACAATTTTAGCAAGTTCATAAAACTAGAATGGACATTTATGTGTTTCTGTCAACACTCACACCCATAAATATTTTCTAGAAGGCTTTATTGTACGATCTTTAGTAGTAATGAAATTACATTTTGAAACCGCATACCTTCGTAATTTCTGAGATAGTCTCACTTATGTACATATGTATGTACATATATGAGATAAGATATGAGCCTATTTTATCAATACTAATATGTACATATAACTGCAATTATGTACAATGTAAATTAACCATCAGCCACTTGGGTTAGAAAAGAGGTTTTTGAAGAAAAAGCCGTCGTTCGAATCGGACTAAAGAAACTGACCGAAATTGACCCATGAGCCAGACTGTATGAATGAAGAACAATCGTTTTTGTGATCTTAGGAAATCCGGTATTCCCAATACAAAAACATTGTTTTTGCAACTTACCCTTGCCAATTTTTATCATTATTTTTATCGCCAATATGTTTGAGCAAGGGTTTTATAGCAGGAAAAGCTAAGCGGAGAAGCTCATTTGTTTCAAAGGTAAATAATCTCAGATTTTGTAATGGACTTTATACTGTTGCTGAAATAACGTTTCTTTTCCCAACTAAAAAAAAGTCCGAGTCATCGCAAGAGTATCCTCTTTATGTCAAGATCACGTGCAATTCAGCTCTCACTTTTTTTTATCTGTTTTGTATAGCTATTTAGCTATTGTCAAACTCATTGCATGTGCATGCCTATGTATGTACATGCATATGTACAGGGATAATATAATCACAAGAAGTATTAAGGTCCTTTATCGAAGGTACGCTACTTGTAATGTTGAAAGCTCATCAGGAAAGAGACCACACTTCTTTTTCGTGGGTAATACAAGCACTTAATACAAGCACTTTCATCATCATTTTATTGAATCTTGACGAGTATTGACAAAATATGCATTATTGAAGGGTGATAAGCGATACATGAACACTTGTCCTTTACCGACTTTTACAACAATGAAGAAAGATTGTATTGAAGGAAGTGGTATAAAGCTCATACAGGTGGTATGCATATATGCATATGTACCTAGGTGTATGTATGTTCGTGCACACATACGGGGCTATGTGAAATGAATGGTTTTTCCTGACACGTATTTAAGCAGAAGATGATTTTAATAATGTGGATAATGTTTTGCAAATTCAAAATTCTTAGCAAATTAATGCAATTCCCCGTAACCGAAATATTACAGATCAACATGGAATGACAGAAGGAAATCTTTCATTACACATCAGGTTTGACCAAGTGGAAAATGTTTGCATTACATCCAATTACCATATCTATATGTTTACTCACAATTGACATTGACGGAGAAATCACAACGAAAAGGAGTCCACTCGGAATCGTCAAAATATTTCCTTGAACGGTTTAAGCTGTCATAAAACAATATCACAGGATAAAAGAATATCACAGGATGGATTGGTTCTACAATGATCTGGGAGGAAATTATAACTTGACGATATATAGGAAGCTCTATAGAGGCTCAACTTTCTCCTCCAACAATTTCTCCAATTTCCAGTGTGTAATATAACAAGTAATAGTCAATTGAAAAACTTAGGTGTATAGTAAAATATATGCGTACACGGAATTTGTATACAATTCCTTTAGGAATAGCGTCTCCTTCAGGGTAAAGTAAATCTTCTGCTAGAGGGGGCAAACGCCAGACTGAACAACTGTTTTACAATTCCGCGTTTTCGTTAGTTGTGTGCTTTTGACTGGTTTTTTAAATATATGTATGTATTTTTAATTACTACATAATGTTTAAGTGCCTATGCCTACCTTGTATAAAAACAGAATAGAGATGAGTGGAGTGCCATATTGGCCATATTTTAATTTGTGTCCAATCATTTCCTGTAACAGTACCATTGCACTGTTGATGGAAATACAGAAGAAGAATTTTCCTTGCAAATTAAGCCCTTGGACCAATTAATTTTATGGAAATTCTCCTTTAAGAATGATGAAATGTGATTTGGTGAAAAAATAGATTTTCCAAAGAATTAGGTTTATTGGCTATTTGCTATCTTTTAAGAGCAAATTAGCCATAAGGCTTGGTCTCACCATTAGTGTGGTTTCATCCATTGGGTGTATGTCTAAGGCGTCTACAAACATGTAGCATTGGCTGGGTCAATGTGGGTCTACCCACATTGCAAGTGTAATGCCACTGTGTTGATTATGTGTATGCTAATTAAGTGCAAAGAAACCCGATTTCTTAAAGGCGGTGATTTTTCAAATAGTGCTAAATATTAAAGGGCTTTCTACCAGGGAAATTGTGCGTCTTCCTCTCATGTCATTCCGAAATGTATCTCGCCCCATACGTTCCTTATTGAGCTGGAACTGGGATTTAAAAGGAGGCAGTGGGATCACGATGAAAGGAACATAAGCTTTTGTTCCCAACACCATTTTTTTCTTTACTCCTTGAGCTCGGATAGGGAAATTTATTTTGGGTTTTCAAAAGAATAACATGGTCGGGCATTAGGGAAGAGATGGAATAAAAAAGACTCTTGGAAGTATCTCATGGTTGCAGAAATCACATGAAGCATGGAGGTTTTTGAGCCGGGCAGACGACTGACATGTAAACAAATTATCACACATGTTTCTTGGCAGTCTTGCTTTGTAATTAGAGCACAACCACAGAGCGAGGGAGAGAGTGTGTGATTCACGGAAGTGTTCAATCCAAACCGTCTATAGAGAATACGTTCCAGTCATTTGCCTTTTAAATCACAGTAGAGCTTCCGTTTCCTTTCAATCTTAGGCAAACGTATGCATAATACATACACATGTACATACTTGCATACGCTTAACAGACACTGACACGTATACTTGCCAATTCTCTTAACATAGAAACGTGATCTTAAATGTTCAAAAGAACCATAGCAATCATATTATACATATGTATAACTTGTACGCAAAGGGATAAAAGTGTAACAAAACAATGAAAATAATGCATATGGACTTTTATTCTTGTTCCGGCTCCTTTTCCTTGGCCTATTATGAGCTTTGCAGAGGCGAGGACTAATGATATCGCCCCGACTGATGAACGTAAATAACAAGTGAAAAAACACGAAGACTACAAGCTTGCTTGCTCCATCCAAACGACACGTGAGGTAGCCCGATATTTCATGAAATTTTCATCCCATTTTGAATATGACATTTTATTTTGCGTATTTCACATTTTGGAAATCTTCACACAGGCCTTATTAGCAGCGGCGATTGATAGAAGGATCCATTGGACTTAGTAAACGCTCAGCGTATACGGTTGGTACAGCTTCAAAACGGTTCAAGTCCATTTTGTTCAATAGAGGCGGAAATGGGTATACATACTTCATGATTTATTCTAAATGAACTTTTTAGACATATTTCTGCTATATTAATACGTTTAATAGCATTTATTTTACAAATTTTGCAGCTCGAAACAGTTTCGGATGAACCTTGCATATATTCTCGAGAGGCGGAATAAAATGAAAAGTGTTTCCCACACTGAATGTTGAAAGCATTGTGGTATGTATATGTACAGGAGTTATTAAAAAAATACCGGCAGCTGCAGCTGCATCTACAGCTTTAAAAGCTGTGCTCGTTCTGCATTTAAACTCTCTTATGAACGCATCCAAGTTTGATATACACCAAAGGATGTATTCCTTGAGATGGGATATACAAGAGTTACCCGGGAAAATAAATTACGCCGGGGTAGGAGTACATAGAGAGAGGAAGATGCTAGGCAGGTCTCAAAAATAGACGGCATACATTATACGGAACTTGGAGATTTTTTCTCTCCGTTCTTGTTGTTGTTGATATGTTGCTTCTCATGCATTCACATCACACATAGGGTGATGGAAATCCGGGTGAAAAAAAGCCCAGTGTTATGGCTTAAAAGAGATGCAGATGGGCGCGAGGTTTTGGGAAGGAAGCATCTAATTTTATTTACCTTCCAATTACATTTGATAGTCCATTTGATCTTGTAGTCCCCTTTCCCTTATTTTTTACGACTCTGATTTGTCTTATAGTATATGGATTTATAGCACAGTGATTGATATTTTTTGTACATTTTTTGCTCGTTGTCATGCATTCTCTTTCGAGAGTCAAAGTCTACAAAAACCTACAGCTAGTCGTGCATTGTCGGGTTTTGTGCGGTGATCTGTAATGGGAAACATGTGGAGCATGGGACAGAGGCATGGAAAAGGACTTTCCCTGAAACTTGACTTGCTGCATTCCTCTTGTGCAATCATTACCAGAAATGCGTTGAGATTTGAGATGCCAGTGCAACGCATTTCCTGGAATTCACCCCTGACACCGTCGAAATGAAGAATGGCCAAGCTTTTAATTTAGTATCGAGCAGATGGGATCAAAGAACAGATTCGAGGGAAAGATTTGGGACATTCTCGATGTTCCTCTCTACACACGTTGAACTTTTTTCTCTGCCCTAATTATGAATGGAGGATAATCAGATCTCTCTCCTCCAAAAATCAGTCCACGGAGCGCCTCCAACTAGACGACTTTTTTTTATAGGATTTTAAGCAAATCTTGTGATTTCGACGTCTCATCTCTCGCGTTCCACACTCCACAGTGAAAATATGTCCCAAGTGTGATCCGAGTCAACATTTTATTCGGCTCTTCTTTAAAGAATCTAATGAAAAACATTTTCCGTGCAATCGTCCCTCTTATACATTTCATTCACATGGCTCAGTGCTTGAATGTGCTTCTCTGATTTTGTTTCTTCCCGGCAGCATCTCTATTTGTGGTCGAACCTTGAATTTATTTTTAATATTTTCATTAAAACAAGATTTAAAGTCTCCACCTTCTCGTTGTTCTTCATGGGGAAAGAAGAAACAAGGGCGAATTTCGTGGAAACAATCTGGAAAGGACAACTTGCAGAGGATACAAAGCATCTGCAAGAATTACGCCAGGCATTCCTAGATCAATTGTGTCAATATGAAATTCAGGGGAAGGGATTCCAAGAGAAAATGAAAAGCTGTGGGGTGGACGAGCGGCTCCAAAGGGTTGAAACGGTCAAAAGATGTTTCTCATGGATTCCCATACCAACACGGACGTTGCAAAGTAGGTGAGCATAGATAAGGACAGTCCGGGGAATTTTAACGGGACTCATTATTATTGTAGCATGCATTTATTGATGCAATCAATTAATCTGCGCTAATTACAAAATCTGGGATATAGGACTTGACAAAAGCCCGGCCCTCTCTCTAGAATTCCGTGAAAAGGCCAACTCTGAAGTTAAACGTGGGGAATTAGCCAGGGCTTTGCGTGGTTACAATCTCGCCATCGCGTTCGCCTTGCCCCAAGAGGAACATCTGGGACTTGCTTATGCGAATCGGGCAGCTGTGAATTTATTGACAAAAAATCCAGAAAAAGCGCTACAAGACATTAATTTGGCGCGAGAAAATGGGTTTCCTAATCACTTGGCAGCCAAGTTGGAGGAAAGGGAAAGCAAATGCAAGGCTTTGCTACAAGAAACCAAACGGCCAAACGGAACTACTGCTTGTCCAAAGAAGGAATCCGAGAAGAAGATGAAAGTGACGGGGGAGTTTAGTGAGAAGGAGTTCTTCTCCTTGAAGTGTCCAAGTAAAACAATTATGGGAAGCGAAGACTTTGTCTCAATAATTCAAAGCAAAGAGCGAGGCCGTCAGCTGGTGGTTAATCAAGATGTTTCAGCAGGTGAGATTTTCCGGTTTTGCATTTTAACAAATTCTAAAAGCTAGGAAAATATTTACACATTGCGCTTCTTGCCTGGAGAAGTCATTCCAGAGAAATAAAGATAAAGCTGAGTTTTTTCCACAATTTGTGCAGGTTCTCCGTTGCTCATTGAGCAGCCCTACGCCTATGTGTTGGATGGAGAGTTAAAACTGGAGCTTCAACATTGTCAGCTGTGCCTGCGAAGAATCATAAATGGAATTCCTTGTCGATGCTGCATATTTGTAAGTGTGAAAACCCTTTGTGGAATAGTATCTCATACAGATTTAATTTAGGGTTACGTACAAACTCCGAGTTAAACTTGAAAAAACTCAATGTCAATTCAATGTTTCAATCATCCCTTACTAGACTTTTTTCAATGCAAAATTCCAATTCAAGTGCGGCTTATTCCGTTTTGTAAGGATAGATTTGTCCAAGAAACTTTTTGAAGAATTTTGTGCAACAAAGATTACTAAGATTGTTCACATAAGCTTTCCTTTCCTGCAGTAAATGTTTTTAATGCTAAAAAATGTTAAAATAGATATTTATTAAAACAAATTCCAATCGGCATCCCGAAGTTACAACTATTATCTGTAGAAATAACAATTTAACATTTAAGGTAGTTAATTTTTTTTTTCAATTCTCTACAAGTATTCAGATGCACTTGAATATATTTCAATTTTAAGGTTGAAAAATTTAGCAATTGAATTTTGCGTCCAAGGTCTATCTCTAGCTTATATTGAATTTTTTGAAGCTCATCGAATATTAAAATTTAATTTTTTTAAATGATGTGGGCATGCCGCAATTGGTAAGCTGAGGAAACTAAACACAAATCACGGGTTTACAAACTGTGTGCAGGGCCTTTACTGTGATGAAACGTGCCGCGAGAAAGCAGAGCGCTTTCACCAGTACGAGCACAAGGTCTGGCCTTACCTTCACCAAATCGGGGCTTCCCAGAGGGATCTCATCGCAACTAGAATCATTGGAACCCTGGGACCATCCGGAGTTCTGGGCTTATTTCGGAGCCACAACATCGGGCCAGATGGCGTGACGGATCCCTCCGTTTCTCCACCCATTCCGGGCTTCAACTCTGATGGAATCTACGATCCTTCCAGCTATGATCCCGTTTATCATTTAGTGAGTCATGCGGAAGCCCAAGAACTGGATGAGAACGTGTCGAATACTTTCAAAGCTGTTCTCTTAACTCACCTCTTGCACGATAATTCCACTTTCTTCCAGGAAATGGAGGAACAAGGAGAATTGTCAGCGTCCGAAAAAGAGAGTTTAATCACATTTACGGCCGCCCTAATTCTGAAGCATTTGGAAAACATTCCATACAATGCTATATCTCTGAGTCAGTTGCGGCAAGGGAAAAACGTTAGTGATAAAACTGTAGAGAGAAAGGAAGGAAAAGATGTTGGGATTGCGGCTGTGCCTTATGCAGCCGCCATGTTTGGATTGTTGGCCATGAGCAATCATTCTTGCGTCCCCAACGCCGTCCATGTCCGAAGTGTGGAGAGAAATGTGACTTGCCTGGTGGCTTTACGCCATCTCAGATCTGGAGAGGAAGTTTGCATCACGTACGGCCCGCTCTTCACCGTCCATCACATGGAAGATCGACGAAAGCTCATGTTGGACAAATACCATTTCTCTTGTCAATGTGAGGCGTGCAGGCATGAGTGGCACATTGATCCGGAAGACCTACTCACGAAGGTCAAGGGTCACCCCAATCGGAAAGTGGACACTCAAGAGAAAGAATTGCATAGGGTGCACGAATTAATTGACGGGGGAGAATATGTGGAGGCCATGGAACGATTGCGTCCCTGTCTGGACTTCCTCACTGCCAACTTCCCACAAACATTCTTCCTCACTCAAGTAGCACAGGATTTATTCAAGAAAGCACTCATTTATGTTGTGAACCTCAATCAGTTTTGACTCCAAATGACATACGAAATGCCCTGTTAGAAGACTAATGATACCTTTTACAATTTCAACTATATACACAATGAACTTTGCGGACAGCATCTAAAGTTCCTATGCATATACATATTATGTTTATATACAAACATACACATATACATTCATAGTCATGTTATCGTTATGGTGTCGTTTTTCAACAAAGCATCCCTGTGCTTTGAATTAACTTTTTGTTCAAATCGTCAATGCCCTTGGTACATGAGTGTATACAGATTGAACTAGTTTGTACATCCCGAATTTAAACAAGAAGCATCATGATGGTGATAGAGCAGTTACCTTCATAGATTTTCAATTATACCTTTAGAAAAGTGATATGTTACTGCAAATATTTTGCCTCACTACCCTTTCACGATTACGTTCCTTGACTGCCTTATTCCAGTACCCCTGTACATACTTAGGATACATACATACGTGTTAATATTATATTATAATAATGGGACTCCGCGGCTGTACAAACTTGAAAGACATGTTTATGTATGTATAACATTTCATTATTATTATCACCGTAATATGCCGTCATATGGCAAGAACGTCGAAAACGGTTCTAGTTAATTTTTACGTAGGTATAGTACTTCCATACAGGCATTAGTCACTTTGCCCTGTGAAAGTGGAACCTGAGTGAAACTTTCGACGAAAGTTTTTACGAAAATGACTATTACATAAATATTATATAAATAGTGTTTCAAAATAAAATCCAAACTGGCACATTGTAAGTTTTTTTTGTTGTTTCGCCGTATGGAGAAGAGTAACATACATGACGGGGCGAACACCTTAGAATGAAGCGACGAGACATTTAGGGAAACATCTAGTATAAATTAATAAATCGGGGCAGCGAGATTCACCTGACTCGCCGGGTCCCACTAATTTGGCGGACGAGGCGGACCAACTGTTTTCTATAAATTGGCAGACCAGGCGGAAGAGGCGGACACTAATTTGGCGGACAAGGCGGACAGGCGGACACTAATTTAACAGACGAGGCGGACACTAATTTGGCAGACAGTCGGACCGAATTCTAATTTGGCGGGCGGGCGGAATAGGCGGACACTAATCTCGCGGATATGCGGAAGAGGAGGACACTAATTTAGTGGATATTTATTTGGCGGACTGACTTGGTGGACGGGCGGAGCAAACTGTAATTCGACGGTGATGGCAGACAGTCAGTAATTTGGCAAACGAACGGACTAGAAATTATTATGAACTGACCGGGTTAAATATTTCTGACAACGGTGGAAAGTGGCGGACCCCATGGACCATTCTTACAGACAGTTTCCCCAAAATCAGCAAATCCCGTTGCAGCTTTTAGAAACTTTTGTAAAATGTAGCAATTTATACATTATCCGACACGGTGGCAGATAATATTTCCCTCACAGAGTTACTCCAATTGTTAACGTACAAATTGCTACATTTTACAAAAGTTTCTCGCTATAACGGGAACATTTGCTGATTTAAGGGGAACCGACGGTAAGAATGTTCCATGGGGTCCGCCACATTCCCGCGTTGTCAGAAATATTCTAGGTGCGCCAAATTTCTACCAAGTCAGTTCATCTGTCATAATAATTTCTAGTCCGTTCGTTTACCCAATTACTGCCTGTCCGCCTAATTATTGTCCGCCTGCACCGCCGATTTACTGTTCGCTGGAACGGCATAATTTTTTTTAGCTCTGGCTTGCGGGATGGTTCAACTCGACTTGCAGGATAACCATACATATAATAAGTGGAAAATAACTAAAAGAAACATTTTTGTCCCAAAATTTTAAATCCAAGGACAGATGGAAGACGAGGTTGGTGACAACTGTATGAACTTTATAATATTTAAAAACAAGTACGCAGCCAGTCAGAAGATATGTAATGAATTTTTTGGTCATTATAGCTGCAAATGCCACAAATTGGATTTTACTAAAAATTGCTTACTTCAAATACAATAGAAGAAACAAAGAACCGTTTCAAAAAAGTGGTCACTAGGTATATCCTGTGTAAGTACTAATGGCAAGTAAAAGATTTGTTGATGGTTCAAGTTGGCTTCATGGTGAACTTTTAGTGTTGAACCCAATTGACCTGCAGCTGGATAAAAGATTTAGAAGAATAGAAAAGCTATAGCAAAGTAAAAACCAAACAAGGGGGAGACCCTTTTCCTCATGACATAAAATTTTTCTTATGGACTGCCGCTGTAGAAACTTGCATTTTGAGAATTTTCCAATTTGACGGACCAAAAATTAAATTCGCGGACAAGCCGCACTATGTGAGGGGACTCCGATTTAAAATTTAGCGACCCACTCACTCAGCTAGGTACGTATGTAGTTCAAATTTTGTCTTCATCCCTGATGCAAAATTGCTTCAACCAATAGCAACGCAAACACAAGTACCTAATGCCAATTCAAAATTTCCATTGCAAGTAGTAATCATCATTTGAAACGAAAAATCTGCTAGTTATAGAGACTGATACTACACTAATCTCACTCATCTTATTGTTAGTTCAAGTTCACAATTTAATTACTTGCGAAATCTTGTAATCACACAAAAGTGTAGTTCTGATAATTTTTATTAAAGCATAGGCTTAAATACTTTCGAATTGCAAAGGCAAACGCAAAACATGTCCGAATACGCTAATGTAAATTTATCACTTCTTTGCCACCGTGTGCACAAAGTTGTAGTTCAAAATACACAATTCTGCCGATTTTTCCGTACATTTGCTCTAATTCGTCATTTGAATCAGAATTGAAATTCTGGCGATCCCTCCCCTGTTACCAACAATAAGAATTTGCGATACGATAGGAGACGGTTGAAATGTACAAGGTAAAATTTCAGCTCTCAACCAAAATTAACCGTGTTGGCGATTTCTGCTCGCCAAGTAAAAACATCTTTGATTTGTACAGTGAAATTTCTCGGCAAAAATCAAAGATTTTTAAATCGGGTGCAGAGACATTCGTATGCCTTACCCTAAATACAATTTAGAGAAATAAAAGTTTATTAGTTTCACGTAAATGCAGACATGCATACCTACAAAAAAGGTGTGGATTAGCCTTTTCTTCAGTTTTATGCTATTATGCCAGTGAAATGTCGATGTGTATAGGGTTGTTGTGGTGTAGTATCGGAAGATTTCCGGTTCGGATGGGCAACAAAAGTCATACGCTACAACCCGTCAGAAACTTCCACGATATGAAAAATGATGCATGAGTTTATATTCATTATTATGAGCCTCAAGATGTTTACGCTATGCTGCTATACCTATATCACTAACAAGAAGTAACTATTACCTATGACTAATAAGTACTTTATCCCCGATGTTGAACGCATGCATTGCTGGAAACGCTTTCACATGTGCGCCATCTTGGAAAACTTTCTTTATAAACGTTTTGCTGCTACATAAGTAATTAATTACAAAATACAATTGCATTTTGAGTCGAACACAAAATACAAATACATTAATAGTTAGTAATGTATCTAAATACGTATTATAATTACAAAATACAAATAATTGTAATTAAAATACGTATTTTAAATACAAAATACAAATAAATGTACTTGAAATACGTATCATATGCGTTCATTTGTATTTTCGAACACGATCAAAAAATTACAAATTCTATTTCGCATTGGTGCACTTTTAAGTTACAGCAAAATACTTCCAAAAAATCCATTGTATTTAAATACAAACTACAAAATACATGTAGGAAGTACCTGTATTTGAAAATACAATTACAAAATACAAAAATGTATTTTAAATACGTATTTCAAATACATGCATTTTAAATACGATGTATTTTGGCCATCTCTGCCTGCTGTCAATGCAGATCAACTGAATTTCATTTAATATTTTACGCAAAATTGCTTCACCTATAAGTCCAACAAGTGAACGTAGGCATTTAATTGTATTGTTACATTCTCCGCTCAATTATGCCGGGGCGTTTTGTCATTTGTTGGTTTCGGTAAAGCGTATCTGGGCGAAATGACAGCGCGAAAATGTAAGGTCTAGTGCAAGGAAGTTCCAGCTAAATCCAAACTGGGATTGTGCTGCTGCGCTTCTGGATACGCTTGCAAGTGGAGAAAACGCAAGGTTTTAACGCCAAGCCAACTTCTACACAAACGCTAGACAATTCAATTACGCCCCGGCATAATTGAACGGAGAATGTTTTAAAAATAAATGTAAATGCCTATACGTTAAGTTGTTCAGGACGATCCAATTTTGGGTAAAATGACACATTTTGAAATCAGTTGCCTGCAGTGGAAGCAAATGTAGATTGAACACATTTAGGGGCACCATCGGCCGTCGGGGGCATCTAATGCAAGCGTCTCGAATCTGACCTAATAAAATACTATTGGTCAAAACTGATAACAAGACAAATATTCTTACAACGTAGTATATTGTTTTCAAATTTCAAAACAGTAAATTCTTCCGTGCAGTGGTTTGAACTGGCACACATTTTTAATGTGTTTGGTAGTTATACACATATGAAACATTTTCAGCTTCGAACACGTTGTACGTATGGTCTTTCGTCACTGAATGTCAAATCTAACCACGTTCATTGTGTCTTAAATGCAAACCTGACTAACGGAGTGTTTTTCGAAAAAAAAATGAATTGCCTTAAGATCACTAGGTGAGACGGGTGATCACGTGGGCCCATGAACTTCTACGACTGATATTTGTCACTAATAAGTAACACTAATAAGCCTTCTCTGACACAAATAATTAGAACCACATGTTCGTCCACTTGTCCAGCACCAACTGGACGCTACAAAAGCGGGAAAGCATACTTAAAAGGAATGCGGTATAATAACACGGCCAACCAAAATTTCAGGAGCTATACAAAATTACTTGGTTCCCTAACCAAATTAACGAAAAGAGGGGAAAGTGATGGTCAAAAATGAAGGAAAAGGGAGACAAAAGAAGAAAGGAATCAGGAATACTACACTAATGCGGACAGGCGGGCCGGACACTAATTTGGCGGACAGGTGGACTGTATTCTAATTTGGCGGGCGGACATTGCGGAAGAGGCGCGAACACTAATTTAGAGGACATTTATTTGGCGGATAGGCGGAGCAGGTATACGGGCGGAGCATAAAGTGATTCAGCAATGAGGCGCGGAGCAAAAAGTAATTCGGCGGTGCAAGCGAACGGGCAGTAATTTGGCAAACGAACGGACTAGAAATTATTATGAACTGACCTGGTAGAAAGGCGCACCTTAATTATTTCTGACAACGAGGGAAAGTGGCGAACGCCAAGGAACATTCTTTCAGTCGGTTTCCCCGAAATCAGCAAATTCTGCCGTTGAAGCTTTTAGAAACGTTTGTAAAATGTAACAATTTGTACAGGGTTCCCAGAAACATGATATACCCCCTAATCTTTATGAAGCGGGTATGCTACAGGGTAATATACAAGTAGGTGTCCCATGTAGAATTTTATTGTGGTTCTAGGAAAAAATTTCATCTTGCTCCAGCCAAGATTGGCTAAGTTATGGCAGTTTTTTCAAAAAAAGTTAAAATTCCAAATTTTCGACAGAATTGATTTTTTTTATTTTGCCTTCAGTGACAAAAGCTTTATGTTCCCACAACGATACAAAACGGAGTAAGAGTGTTTTCTAAGCAGAATTTTTTGCAGATCTGCGATAAAAATCCCCATTGAAATCGAAGCAGAATTTGCCAAGTTATGGCAATTTTCCCGCGCCAAGTTCAAACCTGAGAACTTTTGAGTAAATTGACGTTTGATTCTGCTTCTAGGGACCAAGATAAATGTATTGAAAATGTTTCTAGGGGCAAATTTAATGGCGAGTGCGGTAAACGCATTTGTAAAGGGTTTTTGCTTTGAAAACGTCATTAAATTATGAATTTTAACAAGCGCCTCCAAAAGGTTCATACGAAACGTTTCCGCGATGTGGCGCACTCATAGGCAAAATTTTTTATGATAATTTGTTTTGTAAAACTATCACTTAAAAGGCGTCCATAAATTCATTTTTTTAATTTTCAAGACATTAATTAGTCTAAAAATTACTTTTGACTGCCATTTATTGTGGTTTAATGAAAAATATTAATTTGATCAAAAGTTCTTATTTTTGAACTTGGCGGGGTAAAATTGCCATGACTTGGTCAATTCTCGTTCGATTTGAATGGGGATATTTTTCGCAGATCCACAATAAAATTCTGCTTAGAAAACATTCTTATTCCGTTTTGTACCGTTGAGGAAACAAAGTTTTTGTCCCTGAAGGCAAAATAAAAAAAAATCACTTTTGTCCAAAATTTGGAATTTTTAACTTTTTTTGAAAAAACCGCCATAACTTGGCTGGATCAAGATGAAATTGTTTTCCTAGAACCACAATAAAATTCTACATTTGAAGCCTACTTGTATTACCGTGTAGCATGCCCGCTTCATAAGGATTAGGGGGTATATAATGTTTCTTGGTACGCTGTACATTATCCGACACGGTGGCAGATAATGTTTCCCTCACAGAGTTTCTCCACTTGTTAACGTACAAATTGCTACATTTCACAAAAGTTTCTCGCTATAGCGGGAGAATTTGCTGGTTTAAGCGGAACCGACTGTAAGAATATTCCATCGGGTCCGCCACATTCCCGCGTTGTCAGAAATATTCTAGGTGCGTCAAATTTCTACCAAGTCAGTTCATCTGGCATAATAATTTCTAGTCCGTTCGTTTACCACAATACTGCCTGTCTGTCGTTCGCCTGTTCCGCCCATCCACCAAATAAATGTCCGCCTGTCCGCTGAATTAGTGCCCACCTCTTGCGCGATGTCCGCCAAATTAGTGTCCGCTCCGCCTAGTCCGCCAAATTTGTATCCGGCTAATCCGCCTGTCAGCCAAATTAGTGTCCGGTCCGCCTCGTCCGTCATGTCCGCCAAATTAGTGTCCGGTCCGCCTGTTCCGCCTGTCCGCCAAATTAGAGTGTGTCCGCATGTCCGCCAAATTAGTATCGACTCGCCCGACTCTTGTAAAGTGGCAGAAATACTGACAGTATTGTAGTATGTAATAACAAATGATGAAATGATTGTTTTTAGATGGGTTTTTCATGAATCAATTTTATACGGAATAATTTTATACGCATGTGCATATATTACATAACATGATATTACATAAATGCGCACACGTATGCGTAATTTTTTTAGTTTTACATATTCTAGTAGTAATTTGCAGATTGCAGCATACATTTTTTTTTTACAAATTATTGTCGCAAATTAGTAGAATTATTGCTAGAATTATTTATAGAATTATTTTTTTATGAAAGTCATTTCAAAATTTACTTTACAGTCAAATTGCAAGCAAGCTTTTTTATTTATTTAAAATGATGTAGAATAAGCACAGGCTTAGATTTTGGAAACAGTTCAACATGAAACCCATCTCCGGGCCTTTTTTCCGATCCAAACGAATTTTCAAAGCCCCGGAAAATGCGATGGTTTCTTAATCTTGTAATTAATTTTTTAGCGCATCCCTCGTGTCGTGACGTGAGTCGTGATGAGAAGAATTATTCTGTGAATGTCAAAAGTCAAAATAATAATATTACTGATGTAATAAGGTCGGGTCGGATGATGGCAGGGCTGCGTTACGATTAATTATTACAATAATTTATTTTAAAAAACAGGCGTCAGCGTTTTAGCAATCGAATTCTTATTAATTAATATGTATTACTATATTATAGTAATAATAATAATATTATAATATGCCGTAGATTATAATTATTTATTTTATAATTATTCGATTTTCGGATACTTCAGTTCAGGATTTCAGGCTACAATGGCTGCAGTACTGCGATTACGCCGTGTGTAGCTTAACGTCTGTTTTATGTTCTATTTCTATCCCCCTGAATTTGCAACACGCAACCTACGCTTAAATAAATGCATCTAATCTAGCTTGGCATTGCCAATTGCCACAGGCCGCAGCACAGTCAGTGTGCGCTGTGCGCCACTCCAGTAATCAGTTGGTCAGTTCAGTAGCTTCAGTTTCAGGTCTCAGTCTCTCAGTAGTGGTTTTGCCTAAATTACAAAATACATTTTTTGTGTATTATCATTCCGCATTCCGTACGTACGTTCGAAGTACCAAAGAGATGCAATTTCCTCTAGGAAATTGATGTACATATTATGTAGTAATTAATAGTTGGTATTATAGTTGGTTATTTGGTTTTGAAGCGACACCTGGTGATTCCCCGGAGTTGTGCCAGCGTTAAGAACAGAGCCGTCGTGTGTCTTGTGTCCTCTGTGTGCATCCATCCTCCAGCGCTCAGCGCAGCGTCCACCTGCCTACAAAGAGTAAGTAATAGGATTTCAGTAATAGAATTTCAGTAATAGGAACGGTTCAAAATGGTAAAAAAAGGATTGAGTTAATTGTTGTATTTGCATGGCCACCCGCACCCTCTGCATGTCAGGTTTTTCGCCAACCCGTGCAAAACCGGCGAAACTGGCGAACATACATGTGATGTCCGTTTCGCCTCTCCTGGCCCAACGGATTGGCCGATTTTCTTGCAATTTTGGACATTTCCTATTACTGAAATTCTTACTCAAGACATTATTTGACCTTACAGTTAGATCCGGTAGTCCGCTACTGCAAACGAGCCTCAGTAATAATGTCATTGCTATTGATTATTTGACTAATGAAAATACCGCAATCTCTTTAGTTTCTGATATTCTGGCACACACTGCAGCAGCAATAACGGAGTCATTGTTAAGCCTGCACACGGTGAGGTGAAATTGTAACGTTGGTATTACCATTACTGTCAAGATTCTGGACATGACGGATCCATTTTTCGAGACCCAGGAAACGCTGACAAGAGCATTATTTCGTAATGTGGCTAACATCTCTGACATTAAACGATTTGTTACAGCCGCATCCCTCCCTTTCTGTCTACTGAAGCCGAAATATGCAAGTACCAGATATTTACTGGTCCTGCACCAATTTGTTTCACCAAAATCTTCCATGAATTAAGAAAATATAGCTTCTTTTCTATACACAGATTGTTGATCCTTTCCAGCTGTCGGTGGCAATCACAAAAGCAATTTATAATCAAAAAGAAGGCACTATGAAAACTCCCAGCCTGCAGAGTGAAATTATTTATTGCCTTAGCCCATCAAAAAATGTAATGTCACATGTTCATTGTTTACTGTTTCGTACCTGTCTGTAGAATGACTTTAATTCAACAAAAGTCGTTTGCAGATTTCCTACTCCCTTAAGACTTTCGTTGCGGATGATGGAGACAAAGAAATACTAATTATAGGAAGTGAAAAGTTGTTCCATACCATACGTAGCGCAATCAAAGGGGAAGAGATACCTTTGGAGCAAATAATCAACTTTACAAATACTGAAGCCGTTTTGGAGGTTTATGACATTCAGTCATCAGAGCTTGCCCACTCCACACTTCTGAATGCTGTAATTTCCAGAATTTCTAGTAAAGACTACACTAACGTTTAGTCTCGTATAAGATTAAGACATTTGGCATGTGTATCACTCGATTATCAATAGAAATTGCATAATATAATGCTGTATTTTTAAAATGAATCCGAGCAGCAGCATTTAAGTAGAACAAACGTACGCCTGAAGAGGAAAATAGCAGAGGTTCTGTGGATGTAAATACTAAATAACTAAATACTAACGTGCAAATATTAATTTCTGCAGCAGATTGAAATGAAAAAACAATAGTTTAATTTGCAATCTTGTAAGTATACAAGTATCATATTTTTTACACAATATCAGTAAACCTGAAAGGGTATGAAAAGCCGAATCAAATATTTAAAGGATATTGTGTTAACAAAGTCATAATACGTTGTATGTATATAATTTAGTAAATAATATTATAAAGATGATCGAGCGCGATAATTTTGCCTATATAGATAATATTTTATGGATTATCAAAACAGTATAGTATGTACATTATGTGTATTTATAAGATTTAATCAATATTTTTAATTTCGCCCACACCCAACACGCACAGATTTGAAACAGATATTAAAGTTCATGTAATAATTAAAGGACTTATTAATGTACCCTTGTAATAATCTACCGGTAAAATTCATGTTCTGACTCATCTTTCTTAATGTTATTTTTGTATCCTTTTTCAAAGTCTTTGGGAAGAACAATATAACGATTCTCCCGCACGGCATGCATACCCGCCTGCGATAAATAAACAAATAATCAGCCGTGATTTAAAATACAAACCAAAATGTACACAAAAGTAATTAATTTTGAACAAAATACATACCTCTTGACATATAGCATTAATGTCAGCGCCAGATATACGATCGGGCCTGGCAACGTAATCTTCCAAATCCACCTCATCACTCAAATTCATTTTGGCAGTAATTGTTGCAAAAATTAGACGTTTTTGTCTTCTGTCTGGCAAAGGAAATTCAATTTTTCGGTCTAACCTTCCGGGACGAAGCAGAGCTGGATCTAAGGTATCAGCTCTGTTAGTTGCCATGATTACCTATGAGCAATCAAAAACGCAATTTGGTAAAATACTTTGTCCACTGGAGGCTAGTATCACATAGCTTAAGATCAAATGTGTGTGTACCTTAACATTCGTAGTTTGATCAAAACCATCCATCTGATTCAGAAGTTCCAGCAAAATACGTTGAACCTCCCGGTCAGCGCCCGTTTGAGCATCAAATCGCTTAGTGGCAATTGCATCGATTTCATCAATGAATATAATTGCTGGGGAGTTCTCCTTCGCTAGTCTAAAGACATCCCGGACCATTCTGGGTCCTTCACCCAGGTACTTCTGTACGAATTCAGATCCCACGACGCGTATGAAAGCCGCTAAACATTTATAGTTTAAACAAGAAGAATGTTGTAATTTTATTTCATTCCCAATGTTACCCCCTCGTAAAATCCAACTGATCTGGTTTACTATAGTAGCGTAGCACTTACCTGTTGTATGATGCGCAACTGCTTTTGCCAGCATAGTCTTCCCACATCCAGGAGGTCCATACATGAGGACACCACGGGGAGGGTCTATTCCAATTTGTTTGTACAATTCGTGATGAGTAAGGGGGAGTTCGACAGCTTCTCGCATCTCTTGTTTTTGCATATCCATTCCTCCTATATCGGAGTACGAAACGTCCGGTTTTTCATCTAGAGACATTAAAAAATTGGAGAAAATGACATTACACAAATCCGTCAGCTAAAACTACAGTAAACTACGACACAACATACGAAAACATTTGAAGTTATTAAAGTACCTGCTTGTAACATCGAAATAGATGAATCAGCTTCGGGAGGAAGAACATCCACTAAAGCATTACTATGTTTGTGTAAAGCAACTGAAGAGGATGGTCGCAGCAACTCCCGATCCAGTGTGGATAATATCCGGACATAGTAATTTGAACCTGAACCAAAATAAAAGTAATAAAGTAATAATAATCTTCAACCCAAAGGCTTTGTCGTATACAGCCAGTAATCACATTCACGTAAATGCAAATAGACAAAACATGTGCTGGCCTACCTGTGGTACTTCCTACAATGCCGGTGTTTTGATCCACCGCCTCCAGAAACTGGCCAATGACCAAGGGCACACTCTGAATTCGCTTCACTTCTTCTTGTGCGTGAAGGTATTCTTTCTTGAGGTTCCTTTGCTCATCTTTTATATAAGATTCTTGAACCTCTAGAAACTCCAACTGTCGCTGTAGTTTCTACATAAACAAAATAATTTGTTGATATAGCTTATTAATGTCGAGTTAACAATAGTGTGATGTCTGTAAATATGACCGAACCTTGTATTTCGTATACAAATCATCCAGATCGGAGTCTTCAGGAGGACCAGCCGTTGACAACAGCGTAGGTTTTGGTTCCACCGGACCAACTTCATCCTTCTGTAGTAGTGTAACGAAAAATTATTATCATATAAGCATATTTCAACTCCCAGACAGTAACTTAATTATCTTCTACAATCATTCAGACCTCAACTTCAACCTGCAACCTACGGTTGTATCTAATTTAACTCCGGGGTTTCCCCATTGGGTTTTTTACACGCACAGCATGCAACGTTTAACTGATACCAGGAAATGTTAGGAATCGAATCATTCCATATACATATAAGCTAAAAGAAGGTCAACAGTAGATTTGCAAAATTAAGTATTTACCTGCACAGGAACAGGTCCAAGAACTTCTTCCATGTTTGTGTCAAACTTGTTAATTAGCCCGAGTTAGAAGTCAAAGCCGAGAACGGGAGCGCGGTTCCGGTTTACACACACACCAGTTTAAAAAACTTCACTCGAAAACTTTAATTTGAAGCATGAAATAGATGAAATACTGAAAACGTCCGGACGAGAGTGGAATCCAGGAATCCACAGTTTGATTAACTTTAATTTGAAAGAGAAACACTCGGAAGTCAAAAAAGGCTTCAGTCACTGCTCACAGACGTAAAAAGACAGGCAGATTCTTTTTTCCACAGAAACAGAAAAGAAAGAAATACACAACACACTGAACACACGTATTTAAGAGGACAATGAATGTGATGGGAGGCCTGGTAGGTGCTCTGTATGTCGAGTGATAGCTATGCCTTTTTAACATGCACTGAACACTGAACGGAACTTTATTGCTGATTCAGAAAAAATAATGACTATATATATAGAATATATATACCCTATAATATATGTATACACTGCCGCACGTCGTACATACATGGGTAGCCGTAAATAGATATACAATATACATAAAATGAAGCAAAGAAACAGAAAAGAGAAAAGAATGAGTCGGCGATATGTTCAAATTTGAAACGTGGCGCGCGTCTGATTATTCTCAGCTTGTAGCCCCGCATTTAATATCATATCCGAGTTTTATTCGTCTTATTGAATGCTGAACTCATGCAGAATTTTTAAAAGCGTTTAATATATTTTATATATATAATTAATCAATACATATTACATATTACGTGATACTTCCCCGTATACCCACAGCGGCCGCAGCGAACAATCCTACTAAAAAGTTAGAAGAAGAAAACAGAAGACGATACCAGTCCTAACAATCAATTGTTGATCGTTGATGACAGGACAGGTATTTGTTTACTTAATTATTCTGCTTTAAACCTCTTGAATTGTCATTTTCTGAAAACTATAGCCATTAAAGTTTTTGCATGTGGTTCTCTCATTTTTTATGAATCTCATCATGTGATTTTATTATCGTAATGATTTACTTACTCAAATTGTGGTATTTGTCTTGACTTTTACAGTATAGACCATAGATGTGAATGAATGCGGGGCGTGTCAACGGGCAATTTTAAAGCATCGGAATTCTTGGGAACCGTGACCGTGACTTTAACATCATTTAGTCCAATGTGTTTTAAGTGAACTGTTAAACAACATTTGAAAATTCCTTCAGGAGGTAAAGAAACGATTCCAGCGGGAAGATAAAAGTATATGTTATGTACTAATCTTTGCTAATAATCTGTCATACAAAAAATGTGACAAAGTGCCTGCCGTTTGGCATTGGCACTAATGGCAGTGACGTTTATGTTTTGTACGTGCATTTATTTTCAAGTGTTTATTCTATTTTCTCAGGAGTCGAGATAAAGATCGAAGACGAATCATGGAAAGTCAATTAGAAGACAACCTCAATGCTGTCATGGCTAAACCAGGTAGCTAATCGTTTTTCGATCATACTTCAATGACTCAATGGGCATCAAAAGTGCTTTTCTAAGAATGCTGAGTTCTTACTTGAATTAAAGCCTTATTCAATAAAATTTTGTTTTGTAGGAGTGGTTGGTGTGACTTGCATTGATAAACGAGGCCTGTGTCTGGCAGCCAAAGGAGTAGCAACTTCTAATATGTCAGGAGTGTTAAGCAGCATAGCAGATCAGGCGAGAAAGATTGATCCTAGTAAAACTGGCAGCCCTATCGTACGTCTCGAATCAGATAGTGGCTATTGTTTGGTCCAGAAGCGTTCTGATTTCACTCTCGCCATTTTTAAGAAGAATAATTAGGTCAAGCGCATTGATCAGGAGTTTCTCCCAAGTCCAAATGTTTTCACATGTACATATTACATTAAACCGCTATATATATTTAGCAAAATGTTTACTACGTACCTTGTTACTTTTACCTACCGTTTTTTCGTATCAAGAACTTAAAATAATTAGTTGCTATAAAATACAGATTATATTTATATAATACTTACTTACGTACATACAATAAGCTTGTAACAGGCGAAATACGCAATAATACTTTCTTATACACGTTAAGCCAAAACAGCAGGTAAAAATTAATAGATATTATTATACGTAATGTGTATATAAGTGTATAAGCGTATAATATTATATGGGTTTACTAATATTACGAAAACAAATCAAGTTTATAAAGTCAAATAAATACACATATTTATGATAATTTACACATGGCTTAGTCATTGTAATTCGTACAAAGTGTTGAAGCACATGTTTCGGAGGAGATTAACGTTAATATTAATACAATTACTGATGGTCTCATTGTCTCATATATTTAAATATAGATTTAGAGCTATATGCACACCTAATACCATATAATAATAAAAACAATAAGAATAATAGACTCAACAAAGCATTAAGCTATATGCTTCTCTGCAAGCGTTTGTCCGACATGGTGGGAAATTTTGAAATGCATCTAATATTTCAGTATTCACATTCGCATCATTCGCTTCGGCTTCACGTTCACGTAATAAAGCAAAAGCACAAACCAAGACAATACATTTCAATTTCAATTTCATCTTCTATAGCAAGCGTTGAGCAGGGATACAATCAACTTGATTGAATCAAACTAAAAATTAATCCGAAGAAGAAGAGCGAACGGAGGTATACGTTTTTTGAAACAAAATTAATTAACAAATATACCCAGTCGTGGATGACAGGATGAGTGCACAAATGGATAGACTTCAAGCACTTGACAGCGTGGAGAAAGATATTTTGAGTGTCTTACAAAGTGCCGGTAAGTCCTAGGGTTAGTTTAGTCGGGTAAAATCGTAGAGAAAGGAAAATATTTATTTTAATCAATTAAGATTTTTAAGGATTACCCAGATGCTTTTCATTGTATGCGTCACTGGCTAAAGAAAACCTTTGTAAACATTGTAATATGCCATTTCAGGCCAGGCACTGACAGAAATGAGCAAGGATAAAACGACTATGAAGCAAATTGAGAGCCACGTCTCGCATTTTTTGAAGACTCTGAATCACGTCGAGATCGAATTGGCCAAACACATCAATTACCTAACCCAAGTATCAACAGGTTTGTACAAATTCCATAAAATTCCAATTCCATCGATTTGATGGTAGTGTAAGCAATGCGTGGAAAGCATTACTTGACAAGAGTTGACACCAAATGCAGGTCAAGCTCACGAGGGATCGAGTTACGCGTCACAAAAGATTCTTCAGATGGCATGGCATCGCTCCGAACATGCCAGGTCAAGGGTTGCGGATTTGGACCGCGTAGATGAATTGAAAGGTCAACATATCGGTCTCTCGGGCAGCGTAAGTTGTAAAAACCTTTAACCTTTACTAATTTAAACACCCAACTTACTGTAATAAAGCATCCCATTTGGCTTTGACGACTTGAATAGCTGAAATGGCGAATTATTTATTAATTATTATTACAGAGACTTCCTTCTCGAACCGGATTAGGAAGTATCGGAAGTGTAACAGCTTCTTTAACCAATAGTGTTACACCAAGCAGTTCCAGCGCCCTGCATCCGCCTTCTTCTTTGTAATTCGGATCAGACATTCAAAAGATAGCCGTGAGCTCGATTACTTACCTGTGGATTTGGGTAGGTGTACGTACGAAGACGTTTGTAATATACATACGTATAGTATATGTGCGTGTTTATTGTTATTGTATGCGTTGTAAATAGTGGTAAATCTCAGAATTTTTAATACATCTATCATTTTCTGATAGTCGTGGTAGTACGACACTGAGTATTAAGAAGTAATAATAAATTAACAATTTTATTCGGTTGTTCATTGTATACATATATAGCGTTCGCTCCACAACAGAATGCGTACCTGTAGGTACCCGCAGTTGTGTTTTGGAATAGTTCTGGTAGAAATTGTGACAGATAATTGTACTAAGTTGTATGTACTAAGTACTAATTTTATACCTATATTCTGTGTTTTTTATTACTTCATGTTGAACAAGCGTAGACGTGGATGAGAAGTGCGATGCAAGATTGTGAAATACGATCACATCGTATGAATTATAAAGTAATGATTGTACACATGCGTATAATTATTAATTATGTCTATGCTGTCTTCCTTTATTTTGCCTCCTGTGGTATTTGCCTCTACAATAATTGTTTGGGATAGTTATACTGTTATACATATATGTATAATTTTGCTAAGGCTGAATAATATTTGAATAAAGGTCAATCGTCAGTAATCAATTAAGTATTATTTCGTATTAAAAGCACTTTCAATTATTAAAAACTAGGATTGCTTAAATTCTAATTCATAATCCCAGGGTTATAATCCGGCATTGTCAATGCCTGCGTAATAATTAATAAAAATAATCCATAGGTAAAATATTAATTGAGAATTGAGACTGTTGGTAGTTTCCCACGAACTAAACAATCACGAATCCATAGAATAATTTCTTGCACATTAAAAACATAAGTGTCCACCACACAGCCGATTAAACGATTTTGCTGAGCCAAGGTTCGCAAAACCGTTTCTTACTACTAATAATAACTACGAGGAAATATTTTTTTCTAGCGGCCCTGTGCAGGCTACTCATGGATTTACACATACAGAAACATCCGTGCCCTCCGAAAACATCGTCTCGCTGATGTGCCCTCCGCTCTCCAAAAAAATTTAGTTTGTTGAAGGAGCCCGCTATTTGTTCTCCCAAAAATAATTTGCCTTGCGATGACCTCTTTTTAATTGTGCCACCCTTCGTCATTCAATTTTATATCTGCATACGGATCAAATGTCATTTAAGCCTTTTTTTAGAAGTGGCTAACTGCTGCCGGAAGCTAGCCACTAACTCAAAAGCAAAAAGTTCAGATAATATTTGGGATATGATATATGATGCTGCGGAATTTCACTCTTTCTCGTTGGAACTATTGCGCTCCATTTTTTAGTGTTTCCTTACTACATAATAAGGCTATGTCGCTACTCGCGATTATGTACATATTTTACATATATTTACGTATGTAAAGATGTAGATACTTTTTAATTTTAATTTTACTATACTCACTCGTTTTAATTTTTTTTACGTATTTATTATATCATTGAACATGTGCGTAAAGTACAATAATGTTCGAAGCAATTCACGTGACTTTTCCCAAGGAAACTCTAGCCATTTGAACTACGCTTTGGCGTTCTGCTGCCCCTCCGATAAATCCGTTAGCATGCACGAAAATCGCTGTTGGAATCCCACTCACTTCTTCTAGTTCTTTGTCACGCAACCCTTGCCATTCAGGAAATAGCGGCACACTAAAAAAAGAAAAAAAAACAGTAACCAGTATAGACTATTACATTTGCAAACTTTTAGATTACTGCATTGTGGCATTCGGTGCAGGCTAACACTTAATAAATACCGAAGCGCGAAAGAGTCTGGAGTGATGGGTACGCCTTGAACTCTCCAAGCGCCTTTTTGATCTGTAAAAATAACAAACTTCAGCGGTGTTTCTATATCTAGATCTTTTTCCAGCTTTGCTAGATGTTCTTTCCATGGGCATCCACCACTAGGTAATTCCATAATTTCTCCACTTGGATCAACCTGCAAAAATAATTAATGTATGTAAATAGATACATGTTTGACTATATACGCACATCTGTGTATTTGCGTATACCAACACACTCAAAACCGTTAAACGTATCTTCCTGCACGTCGTCAGTACCTCGTATCTACTTTCCAAGGCTGCTTTAACATTTGAAAAAGCTTCCCACCAGTCAGTAGCATAAGAATGAACTCTGTCTTTGAATTCGGCTCCGACTAATTGTAAAGCCTTTTGAAAACACTGCCATTCGTCAGGATGAGGATCTCTCCAACTGGGATTCAAATGGCTAACACGGTGACTAAGAGTGGTAGTCACACGGTATCTGTACACGTATGTAAGTACCAAAATTACAGACACGAAAAAAACACGAATTTCTAATTATCTACACTTTTGGAGAAATGAACGTCATGGGTAAAATAGTTTGGTATTTAGAGATGGATAAACAAACAATAACCTTGTTGGATGCTCATTTACGCTAATTCCATTGTCCACAGCGTCAACCTCCTCAACAAAGTTTTCGTATATTTTGTCGTAAAGCTGCTCCACGATTTCGTCAGTTTGCTTCTTATCCAAGATTTGAGCCAAAACAGCCTGACCAAAGTGCTGATAGATGAGCCCTGCACTACTAAGTTTTGTCACGAATTTGCTTCCGGGCCGGAGAGTGCTCATGGAATGAGCGAATGTCCTACAAAGACACATCCCGCAATAATATACATACTACGTGAAAATAATAATATAGCAATATACATATTTTATTTATACGTGACGCTATACGTATAATTATGGCTACTTTTGATGATGATCAAAGCGTAAGTTCTCCGGATCGTAAACACCGCCAACATCCACCACAATGTCGCACGTCTTAAGTAATTCAGGATCACGGGTCCTGAAATAATCAACGGATTATGACCATTAGTTAGAAATTTTTTAATTAATTAATTCTTAAACATTTATGGAGGCAATGCCTCAAACTATAACCGGGCTAATAGCTCACCTTACAATTTGTGCATCTGCATATTCCGGCAATTGTTTGAGCATGAAGCAAGCCAGTACTTCATCACAATGAAATTTCCCATCATGGGTTCCAATCATTTTCACAGATCCTTCGGGACATGACTTGTTCACTTTACACGCGTTCATTTTAAAGGATCCTGACAGAAACAAACGAACTGACTGACTTTGGATCACAAATAATTTTTCGCTCCAGTTGGTTACAAGTGATAATAATGACAAAGATATCTTCCTGTTCCGTATAAGCATACCAATATAAACTGTCCAGTCAACAGGTATACCGTCTCGTCTATGATCGTCTCGTATAGCCAATTCGAGCTCTATGGGAAATACAAAACATAGTGAGCATTCGCAATTCAACACAAATTTTTTAAAAAAGTGGAGAACAAAACGAGCTGATAACTTTGGGAGAAATAATTACTTAACAATTAACAATATACGAATAGGTAAGCTGAATATTGTTTGAGTAAAATACTCATGTACAATGCTACAACTTACAACGTTAACGTTACAAGTTACAACCCAAGCAAAGCTAACATAAACTTCAACGTAACAACATACTTACCAATCTACAAGCTAATTAAATGTGATTTTAACAATTAATAAGGTACTTACTGCCGACACTGGAACTCAGGAAAATTGGTTCTGGTCAGAGGCACACATAGACACCACGCACACACTGTTGGCATACAGCATACAGCTAATTAAGGCACATCTACAGCTTTTTTCACATTCATTGCCGGCTTCTTCTGTTTGAATCACCAAGTTCTAGGTCCTGCTTCCCGCTCAATTTTCCCAATTGTACTTGGTGCCCATAAATTGACTTTGAAAAAAAAAACAGAGCGTTCAGTTATTACGTTTTAATCGGTTTTAATTTTAACCCTCGAAAATGTTTGTTTTATAAAAAAAAATTAAAACTCAATTCACCAGTTGTATCTTGCATCTTTTGCAATTGCAATACTTTTTCTTAAAAATAATTCCGCAAGAATACCTGCCGGGATGCCGGGAACCCTTTGTAGGGATGTGAAGTTCAGGATTGCAACATTTTGGGTGCTCTTTTGGTAGTTACATGATACATTTATACCGCAGTACGCCGTTTTGAAGGACATCATGTGTGCAGAAATGATGTGTACCCTAGGCTACCGAGGTATCCCGTGTAAACTGGGAGGAATGGGGAGGAACCCTTCGGGAGGAATTCTTTTATGTCCAGCATAGCAGCGTTCGGATTCCTCGCGGAGGGATCCTTCTCCAAAGAATGCCACCGATTTTAGTCTTATGTAATGCTAGCTTGAAACCCGCGGTGGCCAGAAGAACTCCCAGGACTCCCAGAAGAATCCCTTCGCAGGGGACACTTTCCCCGTCATGTCGGAGTGGATCATCGGCGGAGTCCGTTTTCCGGCAAACAGTATCACTTATCACTTCTCATCACGCCCGGTGGGCTACTGCCCAAACCCTATCTTGCTAATGTATCGGTGGACTCTCTTGTATTACTCTACCTACCACACAGTGTCCTCCATTTAATGGTTCATGGTCCATTAACAGTACTCCGTTTCCTGGAATCAGGATCAGGAACGGAGTATGGAGGGGTCCAGGGGAGTACACCAATGCATTAGCTTAGCAGGATAGGGTTTGGGCGTGATACCGAAGTGTTACCGGAAAACGGACTCCGCCGATGATCCACTCCGACATGACGGGTCATGTCCGCCATAGCAGCGTTTGGATCCCTCCACGTTCCTCCGCGTACTTTCATGATCCTCCGCCGCAATTCTCCCGGTTTACACTGTGCAATTATAAAGCTCATTTTTAGGCAAAAGAGCGTTTCACGTGTAAACCGGGAGGACTACGGCGGAGGATCATGAAAGTACGTGGAGGAACGTGGAGGGATCCAAACGCTGCTATATCGGACATGAAAGTATCCCCCACGAAGTGATTCTAGTTTCTAGTAATTAAACTAATAGTTTCCAAACCTGGCGGTCTATTCAGAAACTAATTCAAAGGACTTCTATAGCTACAGTTTGTTAGCGTACAAAGGGAAGAACTGGTTTTAGACGAATAGTTTGTAAAACAAAACACGTGGTTCATTTATTCATTGGGCTGCTTAAAGCCGAATAACGCCATATAATCGTTGGCTTTGGTGACATCCTTTGCATGTTTGTATTTATTCCGCCTTCTGGCCTCCCGCTCCAAGCGCTCCTTTTCTTTGCGGTCACGGTCGGCGGCATGCGCTGCAGCCTTCAACATCTGCTTCACGTCTCGACTCAACTTCATGATCTCTTTCATCGACGTCTTGATGAAGTTAAGTTGCTTCAATGTATCCTCTGGGGGGATCTGCTCAACGGAAACAAATCCAAATAATTGCACCATTTAACAGTCATTTACATTATTCATGCGCGCACAACATTACACCAATTGTAAGGGAAGCGTTTTCGTTCATGATGTAACTACTTACGCGTCCACCGTAATTCAGTTGTTTACACAATCCCAGATACAAATTATTGATGGCCATCTTGATCTGACCAATGAGAAGCGTTCTATTAGCGGCCGTTGTCTTGATGTGGAGAAGCATTTCCTCCAGCTGAAGGATTTCCTCCTGAATATTGTCCCTATAAACGCGAAGTTCGCTCAAGTAGTTGTTGTACACTAATAACTCATTGGACCGCAGCTGGATGGCGCAGACAAAAACAAAGTTCGTTAAACCAACTCCAATAATTATAGTTTCACATGGGATCATAATTATTTGAATATTATTATTCCTTTATTTCTCACCTCCATCGTCCTCTTCAAAGAATTCTGTGCTCGCTCGATCTTGTCCTGATTCCTCAAATCCCTTGAGATGAGTCCATTTCTGGCTTGAGAGAGAACGCCGTAGCGATCAATTATATCTCGGATGTCTGAAAACTCTCCCCGACTTTCATCTCGCACACGAATTAAGTAGCGTTCGAAAATCCGGAATTGACTCAATCGGTTCTCACACTGAGCCTGGAGCCGCAGCAGGCATGCCAGTTCTTTTTTATAGCGATTCACTTCACGAATTTTGTCTATCTTCTGACTCAACTCGTGGGCCGTTTGCTGAACAGCTCGTTGTTGCTTCCCTAATGTTTCCTGTGTTATTCAGCATATAATTCGCATTTTAATTTTGATAAGTACAGTTTTATTTTACCTTGACAGGAATTAAGGTAAGCGTGATAAAAAAAATGGATGACAGTTATGAAAGTATACCCTGTAATAGGAATCAAACTTGACCAAAGCCTCATCAATAATGACTTGCTTGGCTTGACCCACTTCCCACCGGACATTAAAGCCTTTCTTGAGCTCGTCGTATTTAATTCGTTCTTTCACCAAGATGGAGTCTAGACATGAGAGGATTTTTTTTCGGTACTGAATCTCTGATCCGTCCGTGTAGAACCAGCCTTGGAAAGCTTGTTTACATCTACAATTAATTGAAAAATCAGAGGAGAAAGGTAAAAAGAATGATATGAAAACAATAATGATACATAACATATTATTAAAGTTGGATTAGAATGTGAGTAGAATGATGCACTAACCTCAGAATTTTTTCCTCCTCTCGGTCCAAGAAGTACTCATCAAGGGTCTTTCTCGTAATGGACGGGGCTTCTGGAGCGTCAACCCTGGACAGTTTCATGGCCATGATGTCCGCGAAGGCAGTTTGGTAGAGCTCCTCGAGCATGCGTTGATGAGCAATTTCATCATCACTTCTGTCGTCACACTCCTCCAGATTTTCCTCCTCCACGACGGGTTCTTCGGCTCCCTCTTCCTCCTCCCCTTCTTCTTCCTCTTCGTCCTGATCTCCCAATTCCATCTGTGACTTGGCAACTACCTGTTGTTGCGGAGGGATGAAATCATCGAAATCATCCCCAGTCCCTACGGGTTCATCTGCGTACAGGGATTCATAGTCGAAGTCATCGTCCAGCTCCTCCACCACGAATTCCTCGATCAACTCCTCTTCCTCCTCAGTGTCTTGCATGGGGTCGAAATATTCTACGACCATGTCTTCTTTCATGTGATCCTTGAAAAAATGTGGCTGTGGATCCAGGTATTCGGGCACAAAAATTTCTTCGGATGGCTGCCGGGTGACCTGCGCCGAAGGGTCATCTGCGTGTCTGACCTTGGACGATTTTCTTCGAGCTCCTCCACTCCCCGTGCTATCTCGCATCGATTTCCTTTTATCCACAGACTTCTTACCCGCCTCGCGATCAGCTAATGAGATTCTTGGAAGCTGAGAACTAATCTTACGAATCTCGGGCTTGCTCCCACGGGCACCTGTGCTTCCCCGTTCATCTTTGGAGGTTTTTGCACTTGTATTTTCACTTCCTGGCAAAGGAAGCTGCGCTTTTGATTTTTTCCCCAACATTCTGCCACTTTTTCCGTCTTTACGTCACCAAAACAGAGTATTTGTGGTATTGTGCTTCAGATCAATCTCGTATTTCAGATTATGAGCGGAGAAATGGCTGGTTTTACAGTTAAGTATATAAACTGTTAGACTATGAGACGGAGAAAATACTTTCCTGGTATTGGGAAAAAATAAACTTGATTATACATATTATATGTATACATATAATAATTATATAATAAATATGTACATACATATACACATACTTACGGCTCACTCTCTCATGCACAAGTATTTTTCTGCCAGTGGGCGCTCCATATCCATATCACAGACTGCACCGTTTTTGCACCAATCAAGAAACGAGCTGGAGGGCTGGAGCTTGCTTGAACTGGAGTCCAACAACTAACGGAAATGGGCCAGTGCAAGAGTACGTCGGTATGTCCTGGTCCTGTTTATATTAAAATTATTAATATTTTATATATTTTATAGTCAACTCACTAATCATGTTGGTAATGCAAAGTGGTATGGTTTCGAGATACACACAGAATTATTCTCATTGTGAGTATATACATGTTCTCCAGATTTCTCCATTTGGTATAATTTGATTTTGATATAGAAAATGATTTTGTTTACGAATACGAATTGTGCACTCGATGTTGATTGCATTAGGTAGCAGGTACATTTGGTGTATTCAATTATTAGGTTTACTTTGGCACGTGACCTTGGTTTTTTTATTTTCATGAATATAGAGCTCTCCATTCTATTCTATCGTGTGATACGCGGTTGCGTGTCAGGTCAGGTGGCAGTATTAGTGGTTCAGTCTCAAAAATTGTACGATAGATTTTTCTAATCTCTTCTGTAAACGTTCCCTAATATTTTAGGTGTATAATGATGAATTATGTCACGCTCCTTAAGGGTACAGTCCTTAAGGGTGCTTGTGAAATTAAAGACAAGTGAATGATGTGTGTATTACAATTTACAAGTGTAGATAAAGCGTATGATGTTCAATGGATAAGCAATAATACTATCAATGCAATGGTGTGGATTGTGGATGACAAATGTTTGGCAACAAGTAGTTGGCATATCCCTTTTGGCATTATATATTATACACTTAATTGTCTTGGTCTTTGCTGTGGAGGGCTTTTTGATCCTATAGTCTAAATTGACATGATAATTGGGTTACGCCACTTAAGAGTACGTATAAAAATCGAGGTATTTTCATTGGTATGTTGTAATTTATAATGAATGTAAAATAATATGGCGTGGAGGTCGTGCACTTATGCGATGTAGTTACCTTACTGTTAACAAATACTTGATTAATCGTGTGCTTGCTAGTTCTTCGTAGATTGGCTGTAAGGCTTCATTTATTGTGTTGTGTTACTTCTTCTGGAAGATGTCCCTACGTTTTACTGCAGCGTCCTTTCCCTACACTTGTGTGTTCCTAAAAGGACAACCTGTTCGCTCTTTTAAATAACCCCAACTGAGACGTACCTACGTATGCTGTGCTTGATTTTTCTTTCTTCGTGGACGTTTTATTCTGGACGTGTCCCTTCAAGCTGGCAGTGCCTACTGCCTACAGGGGACCCTTTACCCCTGCAAGTACCCTTCAGATAGCCCGCTTACATAGTCAACGACCCCCAATTAGAGGGGGGTGCCTGTCTATTAATGTCAACTTCTATCTAGACTCAAAAAGCACTGTAAAGTCACAAGCTATGAAGCTATTATGATGTGCTCATCTTCATCCTCGTCAACAACGTTGCTTGGTCGCGCTGCGATGTATCTTTTTTAGCAATATATTTATTATTATTATTATCTATATATTTCTAGAAAATGCATTCATTAGAGGCAGTAGTATTTGTATTTATCCTCTCTTCTAACGTGCTCTAACTATTATGATTCGCTTATTTTTAATCATTATTACAATATCAATATTATTGTATTTTATGTTTATTAAGTATCTCATTGGAAGAAAAGAATGTTTATTTTTTGTTTTTCACTTCGTAATGAATGTTGTTTGGAGGAAAAGATGGGGAACGAAGGAACGATGGACGAAAGATAATGTTTGCATGAAGAAATGGAAAGTCATTCAACTTATTTGCCCTTTTTAATGGCCGCAGGAAGATCACACCAAATGGCATCATTCCAATTAGCGATAAAATTAATCCATTGTTGAACCTCTGCAAAAACAAAATAATTTATGACTGACCAAATGTAAAGAAGATTAGTGGGAGATATATGTATACACGCCGTACCTGCAGTGCGATAGTACACACCCGGATTCTCAGCCACCGCACAGCCTTCCCCCCATGAGACGGATCCGATTTGTGTGAAAACCCGAGGGGAGTTCTCAGCCACCAATGGACTTCCACTATCACCCTGTTAATTTAATTAACAAATTAGTTACATTTTATTTTATTGCACAAGTAAATTAAGTTTGCGTTCATGGACGGATTCATTAATTTTCTTTCATCATTCGGAGTTTTGGATTACCATGCAAGAGTCCCTGCCACCTTCCTTGTAGCCGGCGCACATCATGCGTTTGTTGATACGATGGGCATAATATTCCTTACAGAGCTTCTGTGAGAAGACGGTCACGTTTAATTTTTGCAATTGCGGACTCGTGCCAGGCGCTTCGGAGCTCGGTAATCCCCAACCAGCTACGACAGCTTGTAAATGAGCGTATGTCACGCCATAGGAGCCCAACACAGGCAGGCAGACTGGAGTTTGACCTTGGTAAGTGATGTTGAAAGGCTCCGACACTTTCACAATGGCCACATCAAAATCGTTGGTTCTGTACCGTCAAAAACAGTTTAATAATATTAGAAAAATAAAGCATAATTTGCATCACAAACGACGTAAAGACTTACTCCGACACGTAGAGGGGATGAACAAAAATTTCTTCCACACTATGCCTATAACTACCATTGCCTGCGTCGAGCTTCTGGAGGTCTTCCGGCGAGTAGATTTTCGGTTCGGGTTTTTCAACTCTGAAAATCACAAAGAAAATATACATACATGCTACACTCGTTTCCACACTATGAAAAACAAAATCGGTACAGCTAACAAATTTACAAAACTCCGGAGTTGGGCATAATGTCCAGGTATTCCGCTTCCACCAGAAGTTGAACTCTTCGATAATCCATGAATTTTCCCTTGAAGCAATGAGCTGCTGTAAGGATGAATCTGTCGTTGATGATGGACCCTCCACAAAATGGTTGTCGAGTCTGCGCTTCCACAATCGCTACCAACCAAGGGTTTTCTGTCTTTCTTCCCTTGTAGCCATTGACAATTCTGTCTGAGCCGCTCTTTTGGCCACACACTGTCCAAACACAAATATATTTTTAAACAGTGATACAAAAATCTGTTGCTAATTACCGTTATTTCGCTATAAAAACGAATAACGTCGGGTCTCACAGCAGCTTTTATCCACTTTAGGCTCGAACGTGTCCGACAGCGCCACGCCTTGACCTCGGTGAGTACAAGTGATGGTGCAATTCAAGCTGATGTCGGCGTCCTGAGTTCCATTGATGACAACGAAGAGATCGCGCAGGTAGTTGGATGCCACAACATCCTTCGGACCATCAGTTCCACAGTATTTCTGCATTCCCGCCACCCCATCCAGAACCAACATGTAGGTTTGGTCACAATCTGACCCCAGGTCAAATGTGGGACAACTCAGTTTGGGAGTGCATACTTCTGAACCCTGTTCAAAATTCATTTTTAATGTCACAACTTCTTTCAACGGAGGCTGTAACTACACCTAAATTCAGACTTACGACGAAATTCAATTTGCAATAAGGGCTGGTCTTAGAATCTGACAGCATGCTTTCACTCGGGAAGTAAACATCTTCGTGGAAAGGGCTCATGTAAGTTGTTTCCACGCACTCTGGTGGGTCAAACTTGATGGGATCGGAAAGCTTGTCGGAGCCGTCTGCCTTCTGCTTCTTCCAAATTATATTTGGTAACTTCTGAATTGCCTACAAATTTCCACGTCAGAGGAGTGAGTGGGGAGTAGATAAAAACAATTGTATTTATGACAATTGATTGTGCGATTTTGAGACGATTCATCTTTCGTATATGTATAACATTTACAATTTATTATGTATACAGCATTAATCACACCCCATTTCGGACGTATTCATATCGTTATTGGAGACAATCAGCCATTACCAACATCCATTTTCTTTTCTCCGGAGAAAGTACGTCCCTCTATCTCCTTTATTTTTTCCCATTTGTTACACATAGGTACTCTCCTGATCATGTTTGCGCTGTGAATTGCCGACTCCTGGCTCTCTGTTGCAAAGTTTTAAAAATGCTGCTTTGTTTGGATGAATCTATGTCCGCCTGTATTTCTCCTCTCTGTATGCATAGCTACCTTTGCACGATTGCATTTGATGGGTGATCTATTTGAAATAAATTTTTTCTAACATTGCTACGATCTACTATATTTGACAAGAACGTTTGTTGTCCATACTATCTGCAGGGGGAGCAATTCCCTACTTGGTACCCTGCAGTTACATATATGCACGTACTAATATGTGTGCCCTACTAACTCCGCAAAAGAAAGACAATTAATTTCTACAAATTCGAGAACATAATAGGTTACACGTCGGTGTCGAAATTATTTTTTATAAACATGAGAACTGTCCCTCCAATTGATTTATTTACCATAAATAACATGTCTCGTTTATTTAATTTCAGACCTTTGGCAATCGAGACCACCTAACTTGTACCGCTACGTTTCACGTCGCTCGTCATTCACACAAATAGACCAAGCAAATGTTGATCCCCGCATTAAAATGCGACCATTGAAATATTTTATGGGAGAGGGACATCAATTGAGGAAAGCACAAATCTATCCGAATTGAAAATGAAATAATGCAGCTAGTGCACAAATAATCTGAGCGTAAAACAATCAAAAATTTGGCGGTCAACGTCAAAGTAACTATCACGTATATATGAGAACTTGAAAATAAGAAAATCTATAACAATGGGAATAAAATTCCTGGTTTAATGGTAGATATTGTATGGTTGTCGTGTTTTAAAGTTTTTCCTCAGCGTGACGTAGGTCGTAATTCGCGTTGCGCCATAAGGCGCTCGCAATTTTCAAGCACCTCCCCGAGGAATCGTAAAAACGGTCCGGGTATACGCCAATTATAAACAAATTTCAAAGTAAAAGACCGTACTAAATGGATCGTTTTTCTGAGCAAACGACAGGAGCTCTCAATCTCTATAAGTACGTAAGTACACGTCTTGAACAGTTGAACAGACCTTGCAGGCATGTACATACGTACAGAACAGAAAAATACAAAAGAATTCCGTCCTGCCGTCGTACTGTTAAGGCCAAAGAAAAAACACCCTGCAATACGAAACATACAAACGAAATTCTGTTCTCACTAATCACAAGAATAAACGCAGATGAGGATTCTTCCCGGACGTATTCAATTTCGCGCAAACGAATGAATGATGAAGGGCTCTTGCAAAGAAAAAAAAGACTCGCAAATGGTGTCAATAAACCATTTGAGAGTAATTATCACAGTTTCTTGTTTATGTCGGCCGGCCCACCTGTCAAGAGCATTGGCGAAATTTCTTTTGGAGGTGCTATAGATAGGTTGCTTCTCACGGACATAAATGCCTCCATTTTATATTTTTTATTTCCCATACCATTTTTGTTACATTTACTTTCCCTCTCATTAAGGTTATTCTTAGCTCTTTTGTGATTTCACATAGAGAGATGAGCCGGAGAGTGAGAGGCATGGCTGAATAGAAGAGAGGAATAAATGAAGCATCAATGAAAGAGGAAACCAGTGACAGCAGGCAGGGTCACGGATGTCTAAAAAAATCTTTCACTCACACTTTATTTTATGGCTACAATAAAAATGCATCTTCCAACATTCATCAAGCTCCTGTATGTATACACCATTGTTCCCTTTTCTGTACACATGTGTATACATTCACCCCGTGAAAATTAACTTTCTTCTATTTCACGATCTTACTAAAGCATGCTTCAATGCCCATGAGACTCAATGTTGTCCCCATAATAGCCGTAACACACGCACGAAGTGTGAACCCTTTCATTCCCAAAAAGAGAGGGAAGAGAGCGTGAAAAATAATTATACAAAACAATCACAGATTTTCAATTAAATGTAAATAACATCTGTAATTGTGCTCTCTACAAGAACCTCATAATGCAATTCCTCGATACACTGATTTTTTTTCATGCCCTTCAAAAATCTTTCCTCGCGGAAGCCCTTTTCTTTGCAGTTTATACGTATTTGTACATGAAAGTACAGGCAAATGCAGGGCATACTTACAGGGCATACATACCAATATTGTGAACTTGGAGACATTTAAAATTAATAGAAAATTTTTGATTGCCGAATGCGTCTTGCCTGTATCTTTTCCGTCTGGCTTGCTAATTAATTGGTATTGTACTGAACAGCTGTCTGGTACAATTTTAAAGGGAATATTCCTCAAACACGACAAGCAAATAAAACGAAAAACTTCTTACATCGACATCAAAGACACCCGATCCATTTGTCTCCAGGCCAGGTCCATCCCCATTGAGATCTCTTTCCAACTGTATAGTGCATTATAAAGTAATTAATTTGTTTGCTATCCTTTTTTTACAATTAAATTTGCGACAAATAAATTCCAAATGGAAACTCACATCATCCAAAACGGCTGCAACAGTCCTTGAAGGAGACAGAAGAAAGATTTGGGAAAGAAAACTTAACCCGAGGAAGAAGAGGAAGGCGGTGGGCATTGTTGAATCTTTATAAAAGAAGTTTGACTTTCTTCCTTTGCCTAACATCACTTTCCTACTCTCAGTCCGGCTCTGTATGTAGTTTTTTTAAATTTTCGAATGACCTTGACGACTTTCTTCTAACACCGTCATTTTTGTACGGAATTTTGTTTATTAGTACTCATCCGTTCCAGCAAGGATTTTTATTGCCAATTTTCTCGAGCAGTATCAGTTAAATGAAAATTCATTATTCATAATTTTGCAGTTGAAATGCTTTATAGCATTTATTTGCTGCGTGACTTACGGCAGCATAATTTTTGCGTCATACACTCCGTTATAGAATGGGTGTGCTCGTGTGATGTACACATAATATTCACCTTCACCTTGTCTTCTGTTTTATGCAAAAGCACAACCCACGTTTGGGACAATTTTCTAACAATATCATCTTATTTCTTGAGCCAAAAGCTATGAATTAGGAAACAAACAGCGAAACCCTACAAGTAAAAATTAATTTAAACTTGCCATTTAAACTTCCTACATTTGCGTGACGTGACACTCCTTGCAAGAAAACGACGGGAAGATATTATTGATAGTTTCACATGAAATACGTAAAGAAAAGTCTCAATTGGCCTACAAGAGATTTTGCTCGTCATTACATGTGAATGTGTAATTGTGTGTATGAAAAGCCAGCACACACAAATTCTTCAAGAGAAAATCCATGCGAATACTTTCTGTATTTGTGTCCATAGCGTTCCTGACCTATGTTAAAAGATACACATATCCGACTCCAGTCAACCTGCAAAGGGTCCCGTCCGAAATTTAAATATTTCAAGACGTACCAGATCGTTATCATAATGCAATATGGGCACAAATTATTTGTGGGGAAATAGCAACGCTTGCGAAAAAAGCCACAGGGGTTATTTCCTCAAATCTGTAAAAACCCGGCCATAGAATTCAGAAAGCCAAGTTTTCCCCGACATCCAGTTACAGTTTCTAGCTAACTATAACTATAATTATTTCAGAAGTCGGTTTATAAATTCCTTCCGAGAAGATTATATTGAATTTAATAAAGCCTTTATTGCTGAGATTCCCCCACAAAATAAATGGGCCATGTGTATGCGTATGGCCGGGTTAAAAATATAAAACGGAGGGAAAATGACGCCAGTAAAGGCGGCAGTGGGTAGGAATGCATTCTTTCTTCGGTCCTTTCTTGTAACACGCTCCTGTCATATAATGGAAATAATCACCCCATTAGTATTATCGTTGAACTTTAAAAAAATTGCCAGATGACCGTAGAATAAGAGAGTATATTCTATCCAGAGGCTTTTTGCAGCATATTACTATTATTGTTAACTACAGGGAGAAAAGGACATACATTTTATTATTAGGATGCCTGAAGACTTATGAAGCGTTCGGAGTCAACCCAGCATAAATCCCAAAATTTCGGAAATCATTTTTTTCTTCAAATAAACCAGTGTAGGTTTGTTATATTGCCCCTGAATTCTTGCGGGTCATAGGTCAGTCAAACAGTCAAACCAAGCGAGACAGAAAAGAAGCTTAGTCCATGGAATTCCTTAGCGATATTTTGTAAACGGGCTGCATTGGATTTGTGAAAATTTGTACAGTGGTATGACTATACATGACGGGTATGTCCATGGCAAAAAGTTTGACCAATTTATAAGTTTTGATGTCTGTGCAGTTTTTTTCATTCCCTGTAAAATTTGTTCCAATGGACTTATGCTGGTTTCACTCCGAGCCCCTCATTTGTGAAAGAGAAAAGCGTTAATAGTCTGCCCTCCACGTAGCCTCTTATGTCTTTTCTGTAGATCAGTTATAAGCATTGTTGTTCACATTTATCATGTTCTCTCAACAGCAAACACAATAAGAGGCAAAAAAGAAAAATAATGTGCAGATTATAACCCATCATAAATCACAAGAATAGCCCGTGCACAAAATCTTCTAGCACCACATGCTTTCTTCCGCTCTTCCAATTTTTTCCCCTGTGGATACATTTTATTTTGTACATGTGCCTCCACTACTGCGTGTGTTCCATACTTTTGTCTTGCAAAAATTAGGACTGGAACAGTTGGCGACAAAAATAATAATTGCAATTAGTACGAATCAAACAGAGCATGATTCCAATTCAATGGGAAACATCTTTTTTACGCGTTTATACTCTACTTGCAGGTCTTTTCCTATTATTAGACAAAACAGCCCACAGGAAAACTTGGGTTTTGGCAGGGGGAGATGGCCTTATAGGATATATAACTAAACATTGGAAATACAATGGTTTAAGAAGGTGTGGAGCATATTTATATTAACACGATGTATCGCATGGGGGGACAATCAAAAAAGGCCAAGTGTTGTCATTTTCGCTATTATTAGAAGTGGCCGTTTTTCCTTTCGTGCCCATTGGCAACTATGATAATAATAAGAAATACATGACTATCACATTTGTTTCCCTTTTTGCCATCTTAATCCTTCGTAGCTTCTTTTTTCTCATCCTCCGCCGTCTCCTTCCCTTTCACCTCATCTATGAAGATCTTCTTTTTCCCTCCCCTTCCCCGCTTTTCTCTTCTTTTCTCTCTTTCCTTTAATTCTCCACAGCCATCACTTTTCCTTCAAAGGGACTTCTGGCGTCCTTTTGTCCCAGAGCTTTGGTTTGTGAATCCGGTCGTCACCATGTGTGCCATTCCCAGTCAGTCTTCCTCTCTCACAGGCCCTATTATTACTCTCGTACCCATGGATGCTTCTTCCTTTCCCATTGATACTATTAAATGGTATGCAATGTCATGGTTCTGACCAAAAAACACACAAAACTCCCTCTTTATTTCCATTCTTTTGCATTTGAACTCCCCCGAAATATAACTTTCCTTCCCTCGCTTCGTGTGTCATCTATTACTTGGGAGGCTTCAATTCTTTTAATGGGGGGAAAAAGGTAAATAAATGCCTTCCTTGAATACACATTTACATTTATACTCACACTCATACACCTATATATGTAGGTACGCACATACACTTATACGTATACAAATGCACCTGTGTGTATAGAGAGAAAATCTAGAAGATACTTGGTTGAACAAACATCATAACAGCTCTGGTTGCTCTTCGAAACAATGCATGCTTCGTCTTTCATCCGTTTACCATTGTAATAGTGAACTTAGAGATTTATTCTTAATCATGGTGAGTGAGAAATAATTATTACTGATTTCTTCCTTTGATTCCTAACTCCAGAATTGTGGTGCATACTTGAACGCCTTACAGGAATACCAGATTATTGTTTCAAATGCGAAACGTCAAAGCTTAGTGGTGAAAGGCTGTGGCAGATGAGCCTGGTTGATTTAGAGTATCATAGCTGATTGTACGTTTGTTCCCTCAACTTCCGGTTCCTGACTACCTCGAATTTTTCCTTGGGATAATACAACAGATGGACAAGGTTTGGCAGAGACAGCCCAATTACGAAAAGCCCTAAACAAGGGACACTTATACGTATATGCATCTATGTATGTTTACTGGTCCCATTTGTGGTCGTCGTATTCATTCGCAAAAAATAATTATCATCCGTTCATCTCGTGTGATTTAGATGCACAGAAAATGGCACAAATCATCAGCTTCCATTATGTGAGTACAAGAAAAGACAATGATGGATTATGGAATTACTGTTAAGGCAAAAGGGACAGTATAAATAAAAAGAGATGAAAACGGACCATAAATAGCTGTGGGTTTTTATCCACTAACAATTCCTTAAAATGCATGCCAATTAAAATGATTTGGAATGATTTGTTGGGACCGTTTAGGAGTTGACGCTTTTTTCCTCTTCAACTTCGTTTTTATGGTCTTTGTCTTCCTACTGAGCCCAAGGTGGTGCCCCTACTAGACATAGGGCTGACCAAAATCTGTATACATGTAAATAGAAATTGCTCGGTCACAAAAGAAAAAAATGGTCTGGAGTCACAATTACTTACTGTATATAAAATCATTTCAACAGGGGAAATTCATCAAAATTAGAGAGTAAGAAAAAAAACCCTCTGATAAAAGGCACCGCAAAGAAATGAGCACTTTTTTTTTCTAGACGTCGGCATCCAATGTAATAATAATGTAATTTTTGTGTGACTGTAAAAAAAATATCCCTTTATTTTTCTTTCACTAAGAATAGCTTCAACTATTAGCATTTTCAAGTACAAAAAAAAGGTGTAATAATGATAGGAGAAAAAATGCCACAGATGATAATAGGAGGTGTATAGGCAAAGCCATGGGTTTTCGACCTACAAAAGGGACAAGTTGCACGATGGATTAAAAGTGGGTTAGTAAGTTGAAGACTGAAAGTCAGGGTGTTTGCTGTGGAGAAAAAAAAAAGGATTCTGATTCTATCCGTATCCTTTTTTCTTCTTACACCTTCAATTTGCCCACACTTGCTATAGAATTGCCATTTACTGGTAGGTTTTTTTTTTACAATTTTAAGTCCCTGTAGGTATACAATGCAAATAGTATTATAAAAAAATAATGATAATAATAGTGTAAAAAACACATGGACCATCCCTCAATGACTACAGAGCATTGACTTCCTTTTCCCGTCCTCGTCCTTTTGTTGCTTTTATTATTAAGGGGCTCTTGAGGAAAAGTGCATGTGACACATGCTGATATTATTTTGCATATTATGATCTATATATAGGGATAAGAGATCTTCCTATTTACTTCCACGTTTTGGCGAGAACCCTTTCAAAATGTACCTGCATAGGTATACCTGATGAACAATGGTCACCATGATGAATTCAGAATGTAAGAAAAAATGTTGAGTGAGTGGAAATGATGAGAGTTCATGAAAAAAATACATGTGCACTTTTATTTATACCTATATGTAGTCTTCTATTTCTATACACGTCTCCCAACAATGGATTGAGACCGCGCCACTTCTATTTATAAACACTTGAAGCTATTCAACTGCTTCGAGACACAAGAGACAAATGGGAGCCAGAGTGGCGGTGAAAGACAGAGGACGGCGAGAGGAGGGATGAGAGGAAACACTAAGAGGGAAACCAACGAGAGATGGAAAAAGGAAGGAAGAGAAAGGGGCGAAAATATTGATAAATGAGCAAAGAAGACAAGTTTGGAAATGAGAGAGATGCCGGCCAGAGAGTGCGGGAGGTGGCCTCACACATGTACACTCACGAGAAGAGAAAGAATCACTCAAGAGGAGACTCACGAGTTCCGAGGGGAAAGAAAATAGATCAAGAGGAGGCAACGAGAAAAGGAAATGAAAAGTGGGAGAGAGAACAAAAAAAAAGGAATGGAGACAGAGACAGAGACAGAGACAGAGACAGAGACAGAGACAGAGACAGAGACAGAGACAGAGACA
>JAQGBT010000380.1:0-55527 GCA_034698585.1 Disparrhopalites patrizii
AGAAATTAGCCATAAACATTTTTTACATAAATCTTGCTTTCATTAAAATTGTACATGTTAAAAAAATTCACAACCCGCGTTAAATAAAAAATGTGTGAATTGTTGAATTTGTGAAGATGATCACTTTGGGTATTAAGGTCGCATGGAGATGATCAAATTATGCTGTATTATGCTGTACTACCTGTAGGGTTGTGAGTTTCAAAATGACCTTCCTGTAAATACCCGGCAATTTTTGGCATTTGGGACGGTCATTTTGGGCATTTTGATTTTTGCGTTCAAAGTTTGGAAACTTTTTTAACTTACTCCAGTCGATCCGATGTGAGCATTATTACATTAAAAAGGTCACTAAATATCACACAAATTTTCTTAAATGGCTTCCCAAAATTTTGAAAATGACAGGGCATTTTGAAACCCACAACCAACATCATAATATGTACCTTCTAATATTGTATACTATTTTTCTTACATTTGGGAATGAATTAAAATGATGACAGGGATGGTGGTGGTCGCTGTTGTAATCCATATGATGAAATTCCTGTGGGCAAAAATCCGGTCAACCCTTGCTGTAACCCTTGTTGCAAGATAACCCAGAAACCCTGCATCGACCCATGTGGCGATGAAGTCCTTCCCACCGACAGTGGGACTTACTTTTACGATGCGGATAGAAAAGTTTTTGTGCCCGTATTGGAAATTGATACGCCACAGACTCCGGAGCCGGAAATACATGATGAAATCATTGAAGAGGAACCAGTTCTAACGAATATTGAACCCATCATACAACCCATGATTCAACCAGCCGGTGGTGGGGCACCCATCCCAATGTGTGGACCAATGGCCCCATTCTCTATGCAAGGTGGTGGTGGTGGTGGTGGTGGAGGTTTCTGTGGCGATGGCGGCAATGGTGGTAATGGCGTCATGGGCGGTATGGACTTAGGAATGTTGGGCTTGTGTGGTATGAATATGCCCGGACTGACAAATATGGGACCATTCACGGGAGCCGCACCTGGCTTTAGTTACCAGCCACCACCTATGCCTCCTTCTTGTCCCTGTTGTCCGATGGGACCGGGAATGCCCTGTCCGCCCATGGGCGATGCCCCACCGTGCCCTCCGTGCGCCCCATGTCAGCCCATGACTGGATGCTGTGGTCCCATGACCCAATGTGCTCCCTTCTTCCCAATGTACCCAGGCTATCCGGGTGCTGGTGGTGGTCAAGATTGTAATGGTGATGGTGGAGGTAAGAAGAAGAAGAAAGGGAAGAAGGGCTACAGTGGAAAAAATAGTGGGCCGGGATACACTGGAACGTATAATTCCGGCTACAAGGGCGGAGGTTCCGCTGAGGCATCCCATGAAGGCTCGCCAGCCAATTACGATAACGACGGATGAGTTCAATTGGTACTGGAAGAATTAGTAAAAGAAAAAAATAAAGGAGTTTTTACAAATTGTTTCCATCGGTTTGAATTATTTGGGTGCTCTTTACTTGCATAATTGTGAGCAGGACTTAAACCATAATAAAATAAGTATCGGAGCTGCCCGCATTTTGCGATAATTACTAATTACTGTGCGTATAGGTATGTATTTCATAATTGCATTTATGTATAAGTATACGTGTATAAGTATGCGTATGTACGTGGGGCTAAGAAACATTGTGCATACCCCCAATCGCTGGCACGATAATGCTACAGAACAGGTCCATCAAGTATTTCATGGAGAATTTTATTGCAGATCAGGGAGAAAAATGTCATTCTAATCTGATCCAGATTAGCCAAATTATGCCAATTTCTCCCCGCTGAGTTCACAGATCTTTGATTTGCGTGGCGAAATTTCGGGGCATTGAATCTTTACTTGGGAGACGCTGCTTTGATGTGAAATTTCTCGGTTGCTGAGCTGAGTCGTGAAATGTCACGGCACGAATCAAAGTTTTTTTTAACTTCCGCGAAGAAATCGCTATTAGATGATCAGATACATTAGTTTATAAAATACAAATTTGCAGTTGAATAGTGATTGCGCCCCACTGCATTAATCGCAAACGTGCTGCCAAGGAATCCATCGCATGAGTTCAATTATTTGCAGTTTACATTATACAGAATAATATTTTGAATAACATGTAAACATTAAACATGTTCTCAGAATAATTTATTTCAATTGAAAAAAAAATAGTGTAAAAATTGGATTGGAAGCGAAATGGTGACGCTTCTTACGAGCGTTTGCTTAAAAAAATTAAATACATAAAATAATAAATCCAAAAATTTGAAGTGCAAAGTATGGGAACTGGGGAATGGGGAAGAGGACAAGATCCCCCCATAGTTTTCAACAACTCAAAACGTTGAAATCTGTGATTTGACCCGGCCCTACCTTTAAATCCATTGTAAAATTGTAATAATATTCCATAATATACTGTCTTTGAAAGTATTAAAAGATTACAACTGGACCTCGGAATTATTACTAAAGAATATTAAATCCAAAATAACATGTTTCAAAAAAATTGTAAATAGGTCTACATCAGCAGATGAGGACAATGCACACTGCACTCCATTAAAGTTACATTAAATTTCCTCAAAGCAAATTTCCGGACAAAAATTATTAGTTACTCCACAAGACCATGAACGGATGTGGCTGTGGCGGTTGCGGCGGTGGGTCTATGCCCTTTTGTGGGTTGATGACCCCTTGTTGCATGAACAATGACCCAAATGGTACAAACCATTAGCTTTGGAAATGATACAAACAAGAGTTATAAATACTTAATCAAAAATATATGTTTATTAATTCGTCTCAGGCATAGTCGGTGCAGCTGGGTGGAAGATGCCTCCAATGAGCTGTATAGTTCCATGCGGAACAGTTGCAATACCCGAATTCAGCTTCCAGCCACCTCCAGGTCCATGTGCCGAAGTTATGCAACAAATGTGTGGAGCTGGAGGGGGTGGCATGGGAGGTTTTGGAGGATTCGGGAATGGATTTGGAGGCGGTGGTGGTCCGGGCATTGGAAGCTCACCTTACCCCATGTACCCATTTCCGTATCCATATCCAGTTGGAAACTTCCCGAAGAAGAAGAAGAAAAAGAAGAAAGAGTCTCCCCCTCCTCGAAAACGTCCTCCACCATCTCCTCCAGCTGATGATGGTGGTGATGGTGGTGAAGATGACCAGACGGACAAGCCGGAGTACCAGTATCAGTACGAGTACAGGTACAAATACCTGGATCCAGAGGAAGTCAAAAAGGAAAAAGAAGGCAAATGAATCATCATCCCCAACACTAACAATTATTCCTTTGATTATTGTAGTGATTTTGAAAATTATGTGATTTTATTTTATTATTATTATTATTATACTAATTACGACAAATATTCTTGTTCTGAACAGAACTTTAAATTATATATACATATTACATGTATACGTAAAATGATTCACGTTAAAAGCTTTAACCATAATCTTGTACAATTACTTGACGTATTTTTGTAATTTGTTTTAGAAAATTAAAACAGTAGATACATTCCAGACTATAGACGATGCGATGGGAGGTGGATTTTCTGCAGATGTAATAACACGTGCAGATTATTTATTATTTATTACTAACTATTACTAGCTACTTATTACATTATTACTATTACTTCTTCAGTATCTGCCGTTCCTCGGAGATGTCAAGAGATTAATATGTCACCCACTTTTATGCACACATTTGTTCTACATTGTGACAAGTGACAAGTCTTCCTTGAAATGACTTAAATCAATATTTACGTATGTATACGTATATATGCGTTTATACATAATACCTAAATAAGTACCTATACACATGTCACATCACAATTACCGAGCATATAAAAAATTTTGCTCCTTATTGGTGGCACATGACATGTATATGATTGTCTTTCACATTGATATTGATGACAGTTTATACACTACAATTCACATAAAAGATATACCTATTTTCCAGGATTTATATTATATTATTTCCCCCATGCCCCGTGCCAGTCGCTAAATATAACTACTATGGGTTTCTTAGAAATTATAGAAAGGCGCATTAATCGCCCACAAATTCTCGCTCCTCGTGCAAATTTGCTCCACGTCTTGTAGAATGCATTAAAACATCGCAGACGTGGAGATTTTACGAATGAATTTGTTTACCTGTTCTACATAATATAAATGCCATATAATCATGCTGTGCTTCCTTTGTGATACATTACAGTAGATAAGTAGCCATGCTCGTCTTTAGTACATTACCTCCCACCTCATCAACGTCCACCTGAAGGTCATTGTAGTTTGTAGTAGTGATTAATTAGCTGGGCAACTGTGCCCATGATTTGAACGTGTGCAACCTAATCTTTGTAACACCCAAATACATACACAGCCAAATACAAATCAACCAAATCTAACAAATATGAAGAAATTCTTTCCACTAAGCAGATAAATACGGCTAAGTACTACCAGAACAAGTCAATCAAATGAATAATCTACCCAGTTTAATATACAAGTGTTGATTACATGCATACAATATCTATCAGGAAAAGGATAAGGAAGGATTAGAAATAATAATTGTGTAAGTACCTAAAAGCAATGTCCATCCATGTAATATGCTATGTATAATACGAATATACATACATACATCCATGCTACGTTGCATTACTCCAAACAAATCACATGTTGGTCAATACCATATTGACATGTTCTCCAGCAGTTTCAGCACATTATCCATTAGGTATAGATACACAGTTGTGCGTAAGTAGAGCTATTGGGCCAAATCGATGAATATTTTGAGTACGATAAGCCATTTCAAAAACCCGAGACGTATCCGAATACAATTTCTACACCCATCTCAACCTCTACACCTACACATTGGTTTCCACTTTTCACTCCGATGTGTTTTCGGTAGAAGTAAGAGTTGTAAACCATGCAATTTGACATGCATTAAAATTCTATTGGGTATAAAATCATGGATATATTGATTGGCACGCAATCAAATTGTCCAAATAAAAAATATAGAATCAATTGACAAATATTGATACTCGCATGGCCTATAAATTAAGATACTCGCTCTCTGTAATATTCTGGACACACATGCCGATACTACCATTTTTGAAACTTTTTCATCATTTCTGATTGTGGGTCCTGTCGGTGGATTTTTTTTTTTTTTTTTTTTTACAATAACAATTAACAATAATAATATTAATGTACTAATGTACAATGAATTGAATTATAATAATACTATAATATACGGAATAAATATTAAACTGCTTCATTCTTCATTGTAGTTAAGTACTGATAACGATAAAGGCGGAACATACATATTTGTACAAACGTTTTGTTACTGAAAGAGTTGACATTTTGACGTTGGCATCACTGAAAACGTTTTCCTTCCATACGACTAACGGCGGAATTTGACCATGAGCGTTTAAAGCGAATGGCTGGCTCATATTCTATAGGGTAAAGTTCCTAAGTGTGGCAAATCTGTAGTTCTTATCGAATCCTAGTACTTAAGGCTAGTCTTTTATAGTCTTTTAGACACTATGGATAGAATGTGTTAATCCCTGAAAATATTTTTGCAAAAGACTTTGAAGCATCCAAAAAATAAAAAATCCAAAGTATGTTTTCCCTTTTTCACTCAAAGTACAATTTTATTGTTCCCCAATCAAATCACAATTTCTTTTTACTGAGGTCTGGAATTTTTTTTAGACAATTTTTCAAAAATTCACTGAGAGAATACCGACAAAGCAATTGATGCGGGAAACTTTTCACAAATAAAGTCAATACTTTTATCTTTCATATGTATCATGTATGTGCTTGAAAATCAAATAATTTGCATTCGTTTTTTTTAATAAAAAATTTGCGGCAGCTCGGGTGAAAAGTGGTCATATTTAGGGACTTTATCCGAACCCAGATAATTTGGGACACCGCAAACGGACACGATGCTTCCCGATGATGCTTCCTACTGATGATGATACGAAAAAAAAGGGAAAAAGAAAGTCATAGGGGAAAGGCGAGACGGAGAGCGGAAGAAAGTACAATTATTTGTTTCCCCCCAAGTAAAGAGGCTAAAAGCTGCGATTTTCTTCCGAGGGAGAAATCGCTCTATCACTGGCAAAATATAGGAGGAAAAGGAAAGGTCTGCGGGAAAGGGATCTGGAGAGGTCTTTTTTGTGTATATTGTATACGTCACATATCTATATTGGTCTGAAAAAGTAACTATTTTTATAGTTAAAACTCGCTCCCTGCTTTACGGTGGATACAGAGTAGTCTTGTGTTATTATTATTACTATCATTATTATTATTACAATTTATATTTTATCGAATGACTCTCTATTCTGTGGGTGACTCAAAGGAAAAGGGACTGTAGACACCGCCGTATAGTCTTCTCTCCTGGCACTTTTTTGATGACAAACAAGGACACACCGGGACGTCTGTTCTATGCTCTCCCATTCACGTTATTGGAGTCGAATAAGCAAGACTCTTGTCCGGGGTTAATCCAAGTTTTTTTTTTGCACCATTTACTATTCTCTTTATATACAAGATTTAATACATGTTATTAGAAAAAAAATTATAACTATTCAAAGTCATGTGCGAGTGCTTCAGTGGGGTGTAAAATGCTCCTTGAATGATTTAACGTGACATTAAGAGTGCGGAGTACTTGAGCACGACATAATCTATCTGGGAGGTATGGACCGGCCTGTGAATTAGTTGATTTATGGGAAACTAAAGGTGTTTTATGAAGGCAGCTGTATGTATATATTCTTCATTCTCTTCATTCATACAGTGTGAAATGTAGTTTGTGGTCTTTGTGTGCGTTTTTTATTTTATTTTAGTTGGTGAGTTTCATTTAAATAGTTCCTGTTTCAAGAACAAACAAGGGTTTGGATACACCACCCGTCCAGAACATGCGATTAGATGTTATTAGGAGTGGTGTTAGTTTTTGGTTGTGAGAGAAGTGTTGGTTGAGTTTGGCAACTTGATTACTTGATACAAGTATTAGTTTCAAGTGGATTCTCTCTGGTCGCTATTGTTTCTTACTCTGTTGGTGGTGCTGTGTACGTCGGTGTGTATTGTCAATATCGCAGGTTATTCATTTTTTAAAGTTAAAAAACAGGCATGGGTTTACTGTCAGAAGGCTCCCCACTTACCTGGGACGAAACGAAAAAATGGGCAGAACACGTCAAGACGAATGGGATACAACAGTTCATTAATTTGTACAAACGCCTTCAAAATCGGGAGGGAGATTGTTTAAAATGGGGGGATGAGGTCGAGTATATAGTCGTTCGTTTTGACCATGCCAACAAAAAGACTTCTGTGTCTCTCAGAGCGAATGAAGTACTACCCATTCTTCGTCAGCCGGAGAATGATAATCCTGAGTAAGTTCGGCCTACTTTTACGTCAACTCCTGTACTTTGTTGTAAAAACTACAAAATGCTGTATTGGTTTGGATCAATGCATTTCTTTTATTTTGTGGATTCAGATCTGTTAAGTCTTTGTGGCGACCGGAATATGCTTCTTACATGATAGAAGGCACACCGGGCAAACCGTATGGAGCTCTTCCAGCTCATTTAAACATTGTTGAAGCTAACATGATTGCTAGAAGGAGTGAGGCACAACAGCAGATTACAGACAACGAAGTTGTATTATCAATTGCCAACTTTCCACGACTTGGCTGTCCCGAGTTTACCTATCCTATTTATGCTCCGAAGCCAGATAGTAGTGCCTCCAAGTCTCTCTTTTTTCCCGATGAAGCCATTTTTCAAGGCCATCCCCGTTTTGCTACTTTGACAAGAAACATTCGTTCCAGAAGAGGGTCCAAAATTAACATCCAAGTTCCAAGTAACTTATTTTTGCATTTCCACATTTTTACTGAATTGCAAATGGCACAGCACTAATCAGCTAATTGAATGTTCCAAATGTGGTTATAGTTTTTAAAGATACAAACACTCCAAGTCCCTTCATTGAAAAAGATGCTCCGGATCAGAAGCCTGATTTTATTTACATGGATGCCATGGGATTCGGAATGGGTTGTTGCTGCCTGCAAGTAACTTTTCAAGCTTGTAACATATCTGAAGCACGAACTCTGTACGACAATCTGGCACCATTATGTCCTGTTATGGTAATTCAATATCACTTAAACTTAACTGTGATCAGTTAATCTGGTTGTGTAATTATTCTGGTTACATTTAACTTTTTACAGTTAGCACTCACAGCTGCTACACCATTTTTCCGGGGTTATGTTGCTGACGTGGACTGTCGTTGGAATGTTATTTCAGGTTCCGTTGATTGCCGTCAGCCAACGGAACGAGATCGAATTAAAAAGTCGCGATACGATTCCATTGATTCTTATCTGTAAGTCAGTATTAATTAATCATTACTGTTTCACACTGCCCATTCAACAAACAGAAAGTGTACACAGTTTTTCATTCGCTTATCGTTGTTTAAGTTGTCTCAAGAAGGGGCAAGGTTAAAACAAAGTTCATCATGTGCTAATACTAGCTCATTTCATATGCCCTCAGGGTAGTAATAAAAACACAATACCATTTTGGAGACATGGAGAATGCACATGACCTGACGTATTGAAAGATATTTGTCAGCGATAAGCATTTTAGTGAAACTATCTAAATCTATACATGCATGATTTAATAATACACAGAAGTAGTACACGTATTTCGTATTATGTACTCTGAGTAGCATCTTCTTTACACTTTCTTTCGGTCAGCCAGACAGTCATCGTATGTACATTACATGTGTATCTCCTTCGAACTAGATACGAAGGAATTATTATCAGACTTGATTGCCTTTAATATAATGACGCCTTTCGAAGCAGCCTTTGAAATACAAGTTTATTTCCATTATCGAATTTTTTGAACGATGACTAATGTGTTGTAACCCACGACCTATTTATGTATCTCATTGTCTTTGACGTTACAGTTTTTGTAAGTTTGATAGAAATAATTTATAGCGTATATGGCTAAAGGCGTGCGAATGCTCTTTAGGTTGTAGACACATGCATACATACATAGTAATAATGAAACCACCATTACTCATTAAGGGCTATGAATAATAAAACAAAGGCTCTACTGAATGCTGGTTCCCCTTTGACAGATCTGAGGACGGTGCCGAATTTAATGATATTCCAATAATTTATGAAGAGGAACATTACAAGGCCTTGATTGAAGGTGGAATTGATCCATTACTTGCTCAGCATGTTGCCCATCTGTTCATCCGTGATCCTGTTTCGCTTTTCTCAGAAAAGATTCATCAAGACAATCTTAAGGATTCGGACCATTTCGAAGTAATCACAAAATTATGAATGATAAAAAACTTCCTAAACTAACAATAAGCACGGATTATAACATAGTAAAACTTGCCACAGGTAGGCTGTAGAGCAAGTTAATAATACATATGTATAATATGAAATGTAGAACTTAACGGTAATAAGGTATATACATTTTATCGAGACTGATATGTTCTTATAATTTTTTACCACAAAATCCATTTTGAAAGTGTTGAATTTTTCATAATTCACTGCTTTTCCACGGGTCACTTGTTTTGCCTGCCATTTACGATGACAGACTTGGACAGTCGGGGAAGAAACCTTTACGTTGAATTGTAAAAAATATAGAAAAAAATGCTACATATATGATATGTTAAATACAAGTAGGTATGTACCTATGTACACACCTAGGTATACGTTGCTGGTAATTACTGCGGGGGGACTTGAGAAAAAGCTGTAATTGATGTATATCACAAATTCCTTATTATTGCGCTTTTAAATAGAATATTCAATCAACGAACTGGCAAACTATGAGATTCAAGCCTCCACCCCCGGAAAGCTCCATTGGATGGCGTGTTGAATTCCGTCCTTGCGAAGTTCAACTAACGGATTTTGAAAATGCTGCCGTGGTCTGTTTCATTGTGTTGCTCACGAGAGTCGTTTTGTCGTACAAGCTGTGCTTTCTTATTCCCATGTCCAAGGTTAGACTGTTACTTCTCAATTCAAACAAACAGAAGGTTGTTCGTGAAATGCTTCAATGAATATTTAGCTACTCCGTAATTACTTAAATTGTTAAACTTGTGTTTCCGCAAAGGTTGACGAAAACATGGCGAAAGCTCAGAAAAAGAATGCTGCTCTAGAAGAAAAATTTTGGTTCCGGAATGACATTCGAAATAAGGATAAAAAAGAATATTCTCTGATGACCGTCAACGAGATCATTAACGGGAAAGAGGTAAGGCAAGGGTGTCACGAATCATGTGGTAATTGTGTGCTACTAAATTTAAGAAATCGACATTTTATTATGTACGCAGATGTTAAGCAGTGACATTTTTGATGATTTTAGGGATTTCCGGGATTAATTTCACTCATTCAGACTTATTTGAACTCCATGGATGTGGATGCCGACACTCAGTGCACGCTCCAAAAGTATTTGTCCTTAATATCTAAGCGTGCTAAAGGGGAATTGGACACTGCTGCCACGTGGCTGCGTGATTTCGCTCTAGCTCATCCAGGGTACAACCGAGACAGTGTGATTACAGAAGAAATCAATTACGATTTAATGTGTCGTATAAACGATCTTCCTACTAATCCATGTCCAAAGTTGTTGGGGTCACTGTATGGCTCCAAGACTAAAGATGATGTTCCAGATATTCTTACAAAATGAAATATATATCACAACGTTTTAAACTAGAAAGAGAGTGCTTTAAGAGCGACCAGAAAAAAATGTGTGCATAGAGTGCTTAACTGGAGTACTTATTATGTTATTATGATTATAAAATGAGTAACAAGATACAGTAGGGATGAGTCGTACGCTTTGTTACAAAATATTATTTTAGGGAACGATAGAAGCGTTTAGAGGAAGTATTTAATTCTACATTTGTATATACATATATATCAAATTACTCACGACATTCATCCGACGACAATAACATGGTCATCGATAGAAATGTCCACCAAATTTTGCACCTTTAATTTTCAGTAGTCATCATTTGCTTAATTAATAGAAGTCATAGTTCCTGCGTTAACGTGCTTACTATAATATATTATTTATTACATGATATTGATTTTGAAGAAAAGCACTTTTTTAAATACATACATATTATGTGCAGGCATGCATTGTTATTGTGAAGATTTGTACCATGTTCATGTTAGGAGAAAACACTTAGTCAAAGCAAACATAATGTACAATGGTTTAGTAGTCAGACGCGGACTTAGTACATTTGAGAAGTGATGTAAAAGCACTTACCATGTAGCTGGTCCCACCAACAGTAGGTGAGTCAGACAAGTGCTATTTTAAAATAAATTAATAAACTGTATAAGTTACGGGTTCTATTCTAATAGATGCCATGTAAAGGTAAATGCAAAACTACCAGCTAATGAATATGCAAATAACATTCTGGATTTGTGGTTTGTAACCACGATATTTACAGTATAAGTATACATATAAAGTCGTGATTACCTTTAACAACCTCTAATTATCGTTAAGGTTTATTAGTAGTCAACAAAATATGCGCTAAGCTGTATTTGTGGTTATTTCTCTCGTTATCATTACCAAGTAATTTGAAAAAAAATTCTTCGTAGTCTTTATCCAGGGTACCCGTCAGGGGAACGAAAAACAGAAAAACATTTATTGTGATTGTAGTGAGGCAATTGGGTCGGAACTGAACGAATAAACTGATGTCAGACGTTCGTGATTTGTAATATGAATGTGTTTTGTTGTTGAATAAACCTTTATTTCATGTGTTAGCGTATCGAATTTAAAACTGATAAGGGGTTTCGGTACACTGCTAGAGATGTACCTGTGGGTACCGATTTTAAGTTGCAAACAGTAATAACTGTTGCGTCACGTTGTTACTGTAATTATTAATTATGATTGTAGCCTGCGTAATTCTACGCATGTATCATGTTGTTATTGAAGATTGTGTAGCAAAATGAATAAATTATTTATGACTATTGTTTTAAAAATGCGTGAATACGAATGTTTATTATGATTAAGAAGTAGGAGGAAACAAATAATTATATAATTTGTTATGTAATTGCTTCTTTAAAATAAATCATGTCCATATTACAACCAAGATTTAATTCAAGCGCAGACATTAAAGTTAATTAGTGCATGATCCAGACATGAGCTCATCCTAGTTAGAGATTCCGTACCAACTTATAAAAATCTACACTTTCGCCAACAGTGTTTCTAAATGTAAATAGGGAACAAATTTTGAAGCTCAAAATATAAATGACTTGGTCACATCAACCACGACTTATCATCTATTGTCACAAAGGTAAATGTTTTTTTCATTTACAGGGAAAGAGAAATCGATCAGTTTAATACAAATTCCACGAAAACAAATACATACATGTGCATGAGAAATACTAACTAATAACTATCAACTACATTATCCTATTTCTTTTTACAACGTTAGGAACTCTTCGGCCGTGCTTTGAGATTGATTAACAGTCTCATGAAGCTAAACTTACGAATATGAACAAAAAAATAATAAAATCATAAAATATATATATTCTATATGTTACCTAATATATAAGCAAACCCATCTGCTATTATCCTTTACGCTTAACCACATGCAATTACTACAAGACAAAACCACGTTACATTACAATTCAGGAGTAAACCAAATTTACACAAGGAGCCACTCTATAAGCGTAATATAGGACAAATATAAACTATTCCTTCCATATATAATTGCATTCAAACTACTTTTGCTAGCCATTAACACACACAAAATAACACAATGAACAAGTGTAACATAAACTTGTGTACAAATATTACCCGTAAGATCGAACTTGTTTAGTAACCAACGGAAAAACAGCTGGTACAAAAAAAAAAACAGCCGCTTACAATTTCTTGCACAAGCTACTCACACCCTATAACTACCTACTATTACATACCATTAATTACTAATTACCATATAATAGATTGACAACTACGTTTGCATACGATATTTCCCTATACATTTGTATTAGCTAGAAAGTGAACATCCGAGCACAAGATATGTAATTGCATTAGGAAAAATCCATTTTTTTTGTATTTTGTCTACATTTCATTTGAAAATACTTTTTCACGTTTGCTATTTTTTGTACCCCTTTTTTTTATACAAATCATGCGCTACCTGAAGCTCCAATTACATCCACCTCACCCCTTTTTTGGGGGGGGGGGGAAGCACTTTATAGTAAAGTACTTTTGTACACATATGTAAGCTGTCAGAAGATTTATGTCCTGCAAATACATACACATTACATCACACACACACAGATGAACTACTTCCGGTACTTATACATGTATATACTCTTCAAATCTGGATTACTAATTTAATTACCATATGGTTTCTATTTAAAAAAATTACACCCGTAATATATTTCACTTCTGAATAAAAGTGTTTTTTTAAGCTTGCATCTGAAATAATTATCATTTTAGTACCATTGGCATATATTCTTTTGACTAACAAAAATATTTGAGATTTCAGCGAACTAACAAATACATGCTGTTATTATGTTGCACATTTTCCATTACATATTTAAAAAAAAAAAACTCTACTGGAATCTTGTTTTTAAAGTAGCTCCCTGTACACTAAAGGTATTTTAAAAGTTTTTACAACTGCTTTTATATTTACAAAAATCCATGCATATCTTCCATTTATACTTGGTGCATACCATAGATTCCTTAAACCTCTTTAAAAAAACGAAAGTTTGTACAAAATTTTACATATGCATTCAGGCCGCAGGACTAGAAGGACATATCTGCCATATTATTTTTGTTCTTGAATTCGGCTTGCATTTCTTCTCGGACATCATCTCTTTTAATTCTTCCGTTCATGTATATATTGTATAACAATATTCAAATATTATTATTTGGGAATAGTTAATATTTACGCAGAGCTTTACAAACATGGAAGATAGATCTGTTTTTTTTTTCCACTGAACAATAAGAATATACAAACCAAATAAGGACTTGTTAAAAAAAAAAGGTTTTTAAAAATGTCAAGAAAACAAGTAAGATTCAAGTAAATTATAGCGCTGGGATAATTTAAAAAAGGAAGATGAAATTGAAAAAAAAAATACGCTAGTGAGAGTCAGTAGTTAAATGGAGGAAGAATGAGATCTTATCTTGAGTTTTTTTCCCACAAGACTTACAGTGGAAAGGATTCCCATCCCCAGAATGATAGCTCATGTGCATGGAATACAAGACTTTATCAGGGAAAGAGATTTCACAATATTTGCACCTCATATTCACGTCATCAGAGTCCTTATTATTAGTGGTTGTAGCTGAGGATTTGACGATATTCCCGGGAACGGTATTGTTATTATTATTACTACTAAAATCTAATGCAAAGTCATTCTCATCTTCCACCTCCCTTTTAATATTAGCCACAGCAGCCCGGTCATACCTCACGGCTTTCCCCTTCCTCTTTCGTTTTTCCCCCGTTTCATTCGTGGGATTCGGACTGTCGAAACTATTTGGTGAAGACTTTGGATTCCGGAGATCTAATGGTGTGTGTCCACCTTGGTTATTATTGTTGGAGCTGGTCGAACTAGACAAAGGGGTGCCGGATGACTGTTGTTGTTGCTGCTGTTGTTGGGGCAACCTGAAAGAGCTCGCACTCATCACTGGAGGACTGGCACACTGACTTTGAGGCATCATTGGTAATTGACTCATAAATTGAGACAGAAGCTGGTTATTTTGCTCTTTGGCCATCTTTGCAAGGTCATTGAGGGGAGGGACCATTTGCAAGAGGGGATTGCTCGCCAGCATGTACTGATTAATGGCCGCGTAGAACTCCCAAGGATTTTTACCAGCCACGGCAGCGGCGGCGGCGGCAGCGGCCGCCGCAGTGGCTGCTACTTGCATTTGCTCCGACCCATTTGTAACTAGAGAGTTTTGCAACAAGCCCTGGATTCCCATGGATGTGGGGGTGACCGGAGTTTCCGGCATGGAATGCCTTATTTGATGAGACATGGACCTCATTGACAATGACTCCGGTTCGGAATCACTGTGGTCACTCCCGGAGGTGATGCTGTACTTCTTAGATGGCGGTGGGGTGCTCAGCTCTGGCTTCATTCCTCGGGGTTTATCATCATCGTTCTTATTGTTGATGTTATTATTGCAACGTTTTTTCAATTCATTTTTGACTAAATTGGTGCTGGTGTTACTTATTTTGTTATTGGAATTGTAATCCGTAGTTTGTTGTGTGGGATCTGGTCTCTTGATCTTGGGTCCACGTCTTGTACCATAAACGTCAATTATGGGTAAAGGATTGGGGGTTCCATCCAAATTGAGAACTATGGACGGGTTGTGGGAATACTTCCTTAAATGTAATTTCAAACTGTGACAATACTTGGTGGCATATGAACAATCCCGACAGCGATATTGGTAGACGTTTGAATGACTTTTCAAATGGGAGTTGAGCATAGATTTGTTGACGCAGGAGTAGGGGCATTTCGTACACTGGAATGGCTTCGAATTGAAATGATTCCTCAAATGATACTCCAAATGGTGTTTGTACTCCGTCACGAAAGGACACTTTGGACAGGTCAACATCTTCTCCTGCCGAATATGAGACTTTGAATGCTCCCAGAAGTCTTGCTTCGTCACGGCCTTGTACTCGCATTGCTTGCATTTGAAAGTTTTCATCTAAAATGTGACAAAATTTTCCATTAATTGCGATGAAACACAATAATAACTCCCCCATTCGTGTATACCTCATATATTATATGCATAACTAGGTATACGAATTTTTGAAAAATAAAAAAAATAAAAAATTTATGTACCACAATCTTTACCTTTCCTTGCGAGTTCATTTTGGGTACTCGCACTTCATCATCTGTGACCATCTCGGAGCCACTGACATCATGAGTATCTTGTAAATGAGATCGTAGGGCATCTTCATCCCCCGTCAAAAAACTACATTTTGGGCAGGCATGTTGTTGCGAGTGGCTTACCTTTAGGAAACAAGAAAATAAGAAAGACAAAATAAAAATGTGAAAGTGTATTTTTTGCATCCAATAACACGATAAATAATCCTAATCCTAATCTAATCTAAATAGTAAAAAAAAAATCGTAAGAAGAAACAAGTCACATATGAGGGACAACTTACCAAGTGCTCATTAAATTGGTGTCTGGAATTACAAGTGACAGAGCATAAGGGACACTGGAAAATATTTGGATTATTAGTAATAGAACCATTCGGACTAGTGGTGGGTGCTGGTACAAGATGTTCGTCCAGATTAAGGTCCGCGCTCGCATGCTCATATCCTTCTTCCGGATCTCCATCCGATTTATCAGAGCTCTGTGGTGTTCCCAAAGGGATCTCAGCCAACATCTCGTCATTAGAATCATTTTTCAAGCCCCCAACAAACCTTGTGGTAGGGGACATGGAGGACCCACGTCGACCAGTAGACCTGGTATGACCATACATGTTGGAGAACAAGGAATTTTTTTCCAGAGCAAATTGGAGTCTTTGTAGTGCCGAGAAACTCTCTGGACTTCCTCCTCTTTCCGTCGAGGAATTGAGGGTCTTTAATGGGGTGGAGTGAGACCCAGACGTACTACTGCTGCTGTTGTCATCTCGGGGTGATGAGCTCGCTTCCGATGAGTGTGACGTGTGAGGAGACAAATGAGATGGATGATTCAAATGGTGGTGAAGATGTGACCCTGGTGGGCTGGACACTGGGGTCAATGGGCTCACTCGACTGCTTTGTTCAACCAACATGTCAAACATATTTTTCATGGGCTCATTTCCTTCTGTCACGGCAGTAAAACAGTGAACTGAAAAACAAAACAAACAAAAAATTCCCAATAAAAATTATGACACTATAATAATATACTTTATCTCCCTAACCAACTCAAAGAACTATTTTAAGTCTCATTACTTTTAATAAACTCTTGAAGGAAAGCTAAAAGACCTCATTCCCTCTCCCCCCACCTCAATCAAAAGGGGACGGGACCAAGAACTCTTTTTGTTATGGTGATTGTAGTAGTAGAACTAGTATTAAACGTCCGTTTTTGTATTTTACATTAAGTATACGAGAGGAGAGAAACGTTTTATTTAATCAAATCATGTATACATACTTAATATTTTCGTCACAAAAAAAAAAATGAATGCTTGTCACACAAGAAATGTTTATTTGTTAAAAATGTCTGGACTTTTAATCAGGGAAATTTTTGTGGCGGAGGGAAGATCACCCGTGAATAACCGCATATTATAGCCAGTAGCAAAAGTACAGGGTATATTATGTAATTCTTTATAATATAATAACTTCCCTACTAATAATATCTTTCATCAGAGTCACACATGATTATTTTCTATTGAAAGTCTTTTAAGCCTCAACCATCTGTAAAAATCTAATCCTATTTAGTTTATATTAGACACACAATAAGAATTCAGTCCTAAAATTATGCTGTGACAGTGTATTCAAATAAAGACTGTGGGAGATTTGACAAGAGACTTGGTTCCACAGGACAAAAACTTACATGTATAAGGACAAGGAATATTACCAAGGGTTTTTAATTCCGGGACAAAAGATGATCTCCTACTAATATCCAGTCTTTCACTCTCCTTTTTCCCCATGTAAGATGTGTGGAAACTGTCACTTTTACGTCACAACTCCGATTTATTATTCCTTCCCGTTTTTCTTATGTAACTGAACTGCCACTTCCTTCCTTCCGCGCTTACTCAAATTTTACACAAATCTCTCCTTTCTTTTTTTTTCCACTTTCACTATAACCATTCAACACCCAAAGACTCTGTCCAACGTCCAAATGTAGACTGAGCTTATCAGACGTAATCTTTTCAGGTCAAAAGGTTGACTTAGTAATATAATCAAATAAATTCACATCTTTTCCTTCAACGGCAAAAAAAAAAAATTGAAACCTTTTTTTTTATAAATATCCAAATAATGATTGTGACCATATAAAAGTGTAAAAACCGAGGTTTTTTTTCTCCCTGTGGTAGTTTAAACTGAGGGGAAATGCAGGACAATGTCCATCCACGTCCACTGCATTAGCAATGGTTTTTGGTGGGAGAATGAATGAGTCAGTTGGACAATGAAAAAAAAATACATTCTATGTGGATTCACATTTGATAGGAAAAAAAACTTTTTTTTTGTCTCCCCCCGTACAAATCATAGCCCAAAATGTACATAAATTTTTACCCAAAAACTTTTTGCTTGACCCTATTGGCCCCCTTTTTGTCTCATCGTTGTGAGATGAATTTTCTGGTCAGTCCCAGAGTTTTTGTGGACAATGGAGAGGTCTCGTAATGATGAGAAAAGGGCATAACCTATGATTACAGGGGTTAGCTTCCTTCACAAAGGGCCGTGGAGGGAGAGACGCAGCCACAGGGTGAAAGAAAGCGCGTTTTGCATTCATGCAGATAACCAATATATATAGACCATATATTTTATAGACCATTGTCCAAACCATATATATAGATACTTTGGTTATTATGATTATGAAAAACACTTTCACATCCCTCTTTCAATCATATGACTGAGTGTGAACGACGTCCACGAAAAATTTGGTCAAAAATCCCTTCATAAAATACGATGTCCGCACTCCTTTCTCTCCCTTTCTCCTTGTCTACATTACATCCATTGCAACTTTTTCGGACATATCTATCAATCTATGTACTATCAATCTGGGTATGTACGACGTGTGAAAAAGTGAAAAATTATATTTTCTGCCACATATACATCCAACTTGCGTGGTCAAAATCCAAGCTTCATAAGTACTAACTTGGGAGAATCCAAAGTATCTATAAAGTGTGCTTCGTTGCCTTAAAACAAACTCGCATACATTATCAGGGATAATGCTAACACAAGCTACAATATTGCTCTGACCCCTAGAAAAATCTCATTGTGTATAATTATACCCAAACGAACGGGAGTAAAGTAGTGTTTGTAGTGCTAAAACCCCCACAATGGTCTCTACTCTATGCATCAATGCTTAAAGATGACCAAAAACTGCCCAACTTATCACTTTCTCTCTTCATATAATATACATATTTCCAAAGAGAGAATAGTAGGGGAAAAAATCTCTCTTCACATAGTCCATCCTAAAATATCCCTCAAACCATTAAAAGTACTGTCACATGTTAAGTACCACTGGCGTATATAACAAAAAAAAAGAGACTCAAAATAAATGCTATACATTTTTCTATTCTATAAGAACAGGGAGAGAGGCAGAGGTCAAAAATAGAACAAAACAAGGGAGGACTTGTATATATTTTTCACCCTCAGCATGGGCACCGAGAAAAACCAATAAAATGAAATAAAAGGGAAAACCCCGAAGGGTCACTTTTCAATGACCAATGGTCAGAGGCATATGACCTCATCCTCTCATCTCTCTATTCAACATCATTAAACACAAAAAATAAATACATTCACACAAATCTTTTACGCTCTTCCCTCCAAAATGCCATCCTTTTTTTTTCTGCCCACCCTTCTCTCTCTCTCTCTCTCTCTCTCTCTCTTTCTCTCTCACGCTGCCCACATCCCCCTCAATGAAAAATCTCCACAAAATTTTATCCACCAACACTCGCCAACGATATAAAAGGGTCGGAGAGATGCAAAACATATACAAAAATACTATGATCTGGACACATAGAAAGGAAAGACTTACAACCCACTCTTAATCAAACAAAGGTCACCCCAAAAAGTTGGCTTTGAAAAATTCGTAAAACTTTTTCAGAAAATTCATTTCCTATTTTTTCCCCCCTGAACTTCAGCAAACACCATACATTTGACCATATTTGTGTAGCTGATTCAGTGGTCAGTTCTCATAGTACGGGAAAGAGAACATATTGTCACATTTGACACCATCCAACGTACATACATATATCACATAAAAATACGGGTGAAGCTCTAGTACGAAGCAAACGCCATCAACTCTCCTCCCGTATAATGTATACCCCCAAATAAAAAGACGTGTATAATATAATGCAAATTGCTAGGAAGAGCTCGTTCCCACGAACAAAAGTCTGTAATTTTCTTTATCCTCCTCTTTCCTGTTCCTCATTGGATGTATTTATGCACATGGAATATCCCACACGTATTTGCGCTTCCTTCCATATACTTTCCTATTTTTTCCCTTTTTTTCCTCCCTCCTTCAATTCTCATAAACTGTGCTTGCAGATCTATATAATAATCCCACAGAGATCCAACAGGACCTTCATCCAAAATAATCTTATTCCATGTGAGTACATGTAGTATATTCCCATATAAGATGGTGGGATATTGGATGCGATGAATCACCACCAACATCACATTTTCCTGGATCATGGAGGAGATGCTCTTCTGGACCAAAAAAAAAAAAATAAAGGGAGGGGGATGAAAATTCATACCACAAAATCTATCTAGGAGGAGGAGGAATTCTTCCTTAAACATCCCTCCCTCTACTACTAGACACCATATTGGACTATCTCCATGGTCGTCGTACCGAATTAATACTTTGGCTATCTATCTACATTTACGGATACTAATAAGCAATAATAATAATAATAACAAAAATATACACCCTCAACACACTCAAAAGACTATATGCAAAGCCTGGGAAAAGTAAACATGATTTTGTCACCCCTTTTCCCAGAGGAACCCTCTTACCCCCACAAAAGCACATATGTATGTATATATTTTAGTATTATTGTTACCCTTCACTCAATACAATTGTACTGGCATTCTCAATCCTGTTTTTTCTCGCCCACTACGATGATGTTTTTATTTTATATCTAAGCTCAGTAGCCCCTGTACACTTCCCCAAAAACTCCCAAGGATATTCAAGTCGTCAATATTGCTCTAGGAACAACATCCCAGAAAAAATTTACATGGAAAACAAGAATAAGAAGGAGAAGAAGAAAAAAAAGGAAGAAAATATTCAATGAGCTACAAGAGAGGTTAAAAACAAGGTAAAAATAAAAATGGATAGTGTTACTCCATATAGCGTCCAAAGGAGTCTTTCTCCACGAGATATGTAAGAGTACTGGGGAGGGGGGGGGAGACTTATACTTGGAATGCTTTGTAACAAGTAAACAGGGTTAAAAAAAAAGGGTGTCTCAATGTGTATCGTTCTTTCGGAGAAATATATATATATATATAATGGTAACAAGGCACCCGTCTATCTCTCCAGATCCATGAGATACCTCACGCCATGGACCAATATTCCAAAGATGATGGAGGAACACATTAGGACTTACACAAGGGGGGCAAATGTCCATATAAAAATATGTATGTATATCCCTTGTAAGTATGTTGTGGGGACACTTTAAAACTTCCCCAAAAAGAACTCTTCATTCACACCGTTCTTCTTTTTAAACCCCCGCAATACTTCCACTCCATTGTGTTCTGTATTACTCAGAATTTTTCTGTGACCTCCAACATATTCTTCCTCTGTCACCCTCATCTTGTGTCCTTTTTTTTCCGTAGATATGTACATGATATTTTTCTTTCAATAATAATAATTATTGTATGCATTTTTTGTAAATATGAAAATTGCGTGCAGGGAGCCCAAAGGCATTAAGAGTGGGGTAGTGACCCCCCTTTATTTTTCTTTTAACGCACAATTCAAATCGTCCTTCAATACCCCATTTGTTTGGGACTTCAAAAAAAAAAAAACGTGGCTATATACTTATATTCTTTTTGACCATATAGTATTTTGTGCAGGTATTAAAATATGAAAAAAAAATTATAAGTAAGCGTATGCTCATTATTATGAAGAAGGCTTAGCCAGTTTTTAACCGATGTTCTTCAGCATGCTTTTAGGTTGAATTCTACAACTGTATCAGTTTTGGCTGTGCTATATAGATTCAATAGAATACTACTACTTTCTGTACATGTCTCTTTCTCTTCTCAGAGCCTTTTCCCTTCTGAATCGTTAGAAATGTGGCCACCAAATGGTCAGTAACTCCAATGAGTTTTGTTTTCTACGCATAAACAAGGAAGGATAGAAAAAAACGGAGTGAACCTTGCTGCTTCCCCTTTACGGCAGCTGCATCATTTCGATTTTTAAGGGTGAACAAATTTCGGACATTTCTTTTACATACAGTGATATACACACACGCATTTTTCTTTTTTTTTTCTTCCTCTATTTTTTGACCAGTCCCCCCTTTTTTTCCCTTTTTTCCTGGTCTAACTGTACACCCGTATATTTTTTTAGTCTGCTATAGTACTCTTTATGCCTTTAGTGAGACATGGGCCAGTTTTTGAAACTGGCTGTTTCCTATACACTAGGGGAAAAAAATGTAACTGGACAGAAACTTAAATGATGTCATGAATGGCTAGTAAAACTCCCAACAGGCAACTTGTCACCCAGGAAAAAATATATTTTAAGGAAATACCGTACGTTTTGACTTTAAGTAGCAGCACCAGCCACACACTCATTATGACTACTTATGTTCACTCTGAGTTTCATATTTCATTCTTTAACTACACCATTCCGTCTTCGGTCCTAACGCCCTCAACTCATGATTGTGACCAGAAAGGAAAGTACATTCTTTTTCCTCGTGTGCCTCTTTCACCCCTCTCTATATATCCGTCTGTTAGTCATGTACCACCCGCACAAGAGTTATTTCATAAAAAAAAAAAATATATATATTTTTGAAAATGTTGTCCTTGTTGTTGTCATTTTTATAATATAACAAACAAACTCAAATTTTGATTTAAAGTGTGTATTTTTTTCATTTGTGTATATTTCCCCCATTTCTTAGCCCATTATCCTCGGGGCCAAATCAAGAAAAAAAGGAGACAAGGGGGTATTTGTGTGGCTGAAAATAGTAACTATAATCTGAACGTTTTTCACTAAATTAAATAAATGCAAGGTCATACCCTTATTGTTGTTCCTCAATGTCTTCAAATGTTTAAAAACACTTGAAAGCTTTGGCTATTGCTTGGTGTAAAAGGAGTATTTCACACCATAGGCAAAGACGGAGAAAGAGAGAGAGAGAGAGAGTTTTAGAGACGACGGACAAAAGCTCACAGATGGGATGTGTTTTACAAAGAAAAGGGTTATTTTCGTCGGTATCCCACAGATAAAATTCAAGGGTCAACAACGAGTGACCATGCAACTTTGAGGATGTGAAACTGTGAAGCAACTACATACATAAAATATAGTGTACATATTATATGTCCACCAAAAAAAAAAATGTCGGCACACGGTCATAAAACTCTCCCAAGTTGCTTCATTGTCCTAATACATAAAGACCAACAATTATTATTACTCCGAATATACCCCTTTTACCTTGTGGTAGGTACATACAGTGGAAAAGCTGGGGAAAAAGGAGAGAGTCTGTGTGTGACATTAGTAGACTGGACAAGCATTAAAAATGTACCGATAAAATCCATTTCTTTCTCTTCCTTTCTTTCTCGTGATGATCATAAGACTTTTGAGCTTCAAAAAATCCTTTTTTTTTGTCACACTGCCTAGTCCTATCAATGTAACTACCGTATGTATGATTCAATGGGCTCCAAAAATAAAATACAAAAGCTGCACAAGAAAAACTATACACACATAGAAAAACATCCTAAAATTAGGGAAAGCTTCCCTTCATCTTTGAAGTATATGGTGTTGGAGATTTCTTAAAAATCTCTTTTTAAGGTTGTATTTTTTCAAAGGTTATGCGAGATCTTTTTTACCCGCACACTGACCAAACTCAAGAACGGAGTGCGTGTTAGTGAGTAGCTATTTATCAACGACAGTGATAACTACTCACTTGACTCTCGGGACCCAGCTTAAGCACAATCAGGACACTTTTTTCTTAACAAACAAGAAAAAAAAATTGGAGCTGTACCTCCAGCAAAAGTAAAAGAAGCACAGAAGGAAAAAAAGGAGGAAAAGGACAAAAAAAGGAATTTAGTTGGAACATGAAAAACAGCAAGTGTCACTCTTTTTTTTTCACTCTATCTTCCTCCTTCAAACACTTCTTCTGTCTCTCTTGCGGTAACAGTGGTCTTTCCACGTATTATATGCATCTGTTTTCAACAGTATCCCCGTATTTTAACAGTACATATAGTTAGGGTATAACAACTCCAAAAATCCACCTCATACGACATTGCCATGTTCAAGGCCTTTGTAAACAACGTGAGCATAATCCCTCTGTCCTTTTCATCTCATTTTACGTGAGACTAAGGCAAATCATTATTACGAAAAGTGAACTTTGTTAGTTCTTTAGGTCTTTTTTTTTGTAATCTGAGAGAGGCAAAAAAAAATGTCGACGAGTAATAACATCCAAAAACTAGGTATTTAGTGTGGGTCTACTTGGTAAAAATATATGGCTATCTCTCCCCCCAAAAAAAACGTTGAGAAGATTGACTTGTGAAGAACAGGAAAGCTGGAAAAGGAATTAAAAAAAGAGCTGGTGTTCTAATAATACACAGATGCAAGCACATATGTATACATACGGGCATTTGGTGTGTACCATGGAATCAATTTCGGGCATGAACCCCTATTCATCCATACCAGTCACAAATTCTATCCCAAAAGTCTGTCCTTACACGCATTCTCAAGGGCCTCAAAATCCTCTCAAGAGCCCACTTGATTAAAATTAAAATTCGGATACATAATCTTCGTAAAAAAACCGGATGATTACAGACATAACCATCAGGATACATGAGTACTTACTGAAGGTAGACGAGGGGAAAAAGTCCATAAAACTTCTGGCCACCGACATGAAGTCATATAATGAGTTTTACGGGACATTTGCAATGAGCAGAATGACCCTGGACCATACAAGGGGAAGGGGGAAAAAAAGGGAACAAGCAAGTGTGTCTCGTTACAAAAAAAAAACCGGGAAGGAAGAGAAAAGTTATAGAATGATGTAACAAGAGTCCTAAGACAATTTGAGGAAAATAAAGTGTGGTCAGTTGCAAAGAGCAAAAGAGAAACAACGTGGAGGGTTGCGAAGAAGGGGAAAAAACTGGAATGAGGGGTGAAAAAAAACGACTCAAGACATACCTATGTATACACATTTCATATGTGTTAGTAGTATATGTGGAAAGCGGGCATAATGAGGGAGTCCGAGCTGACCGTCAATCATAGACAGCCAGGGCGTGAACTCCATCAGTCGACCCGGAGCACGTGCGCTTCTTTTTACTCACAGACCCGCATAGAAGCCTATTTAGTGGCTCAGGACTGTGCCAGGAATTGTGGATCTGGACGGGACTTTTACTCTCACGGGACATTATATATACACTTCTTCAACAGAAGGGTTTCCTCTGATTTATCCCTTTTTTTTTCTTTTTTCTCCCCAACACTCTTTTTTTTTTGGCCCAACAGTCCCTTTTATCAGCTAAAAATCCAGTCCAGTATATATATTACCCTTTGCGATATTTTTATACTCTGTTTTTCTAAACCATCCTCCCTTCACACTGTACGATGTGTGAACATGTATACATTATTAAAATTCTCTCCTTTTCCTTCCCCAAAAGGGATTTCTTCCTTACTTTCCTTCCAAATGTGTTTTTTTTTGTGCTTTCCAAGCGCTTCCACGAAGAAAAAGTACTAAAAATCTTACTACTGACTGCTGTTAAAACAGTAAATTATTTCCTTGATCTTCCTCAACTCCCCGACTATGTGCTATCCCCAGCAATATATCTTTCTTTGACTTGGTACCTTGCACGGGAACAATCCATCCTCATCATTATGTCTCATCATCGCCTCCGTTCTCCTCATCTCCTTCATCTCCCCCTCATCTCCCTTTTTTATTTGTCTTCTCGCTAAAATTAGGGTTCCTTTTTAGCACAACTATCTACAATAAATTTAAGCCTTGTGCTGTCACAACTACTATATGCTCTGACGCTCATTTCCGCACAAAAAAATTGACAACTGTTGAATTAATTAGTAGAGCTTCCGAATTAAATAAAAAAATTATATAATCTTCTCTGAACATGAAAGTAAACGTTACATAAATTTTTAGACTTTTATCAATAGCAAAATTAAATTAATGGAAATTAACTAACGAAGTTAGGTTGGAAGAGGCTCTTTTACTTATTACATTACAAGACAATCCTTACCCCCGTGATCCTTTTCGTAGGATGCGATACAACCCCGCGTTTTGGTTTACGTCCACAGTTACTGTCGTAAAGTTTTACAATGTCGTAACAAAATAATAATCACCGTTGTTCCTCTTGTCACAGTAAAAAGTAAAGTGATCTGTCTTGTGTACACTTAAATTTTATTTTCCCATTCTCCCAAGCCCTTCTTCTGTAACGGGAAGATTGTCCAGGAAAGAGATTACATGGAATTATATGTGATGTTACTCTTTTAATTTGTAACACTGATAGTAGCATCTTTTTTTTAACAATTTGAATTGGGCACAATCACTTCTGGGAATAGGAAAGACTCCATTTGTTATCGTGTGTTGATGTCACCCTTCTTGAGTCCCAAGCTTCAACCCCGAGTTATTACCATGGATGATAAAACTGTACTACTCGATGTGTGTGAGTAGTTGAGAGGAAAAAAAATTTTTGTAGGAGCAAAAATGGTATATAAAAGCCTTCTCTCATATATATAGTCACTCTCCTTTGTTGTTTGAGCATCCATTTCGCTTTTAGCAATGGATGAATAATCACTGGCTTAGATTGGGCGGCCATCACTTTTAGCCCTTTTTTCTCCATTTTTCTCCCCTCACCAAAAAGCTCCACATGCATACTATTAAAGCCTTTGGCTTTTACTGGAGTAAAATATATACCGTATGACAATCTTGCCCAGTGAACCCACATTATGTAGGTATACCAGAGTACTACATCCCGTATATTTTTTTCTTTCATTAGTAAGCACTGTACTCACTTATATACCACAGGAGTACACCTCAAAAAGGGTTTCTTCACTATAAGGCTCTATTAGTATGCACAAAAGCTGGAGGGAAATGATGAGCTTTTACAATGTATATATATATATATATATATATGCAGTACCAAAAAAGAGTAACTGTAAAGGGGTTGAGGGAGTATGGGATTTTTATCATGTACAATAGCGCCTTCGTGTATGTTGGAAGGGGCTTTGTGTAAACATAAAAAGAAAATTTTTAGGGAGTCCCTGGAAACGTCTATAGACGTAGTCCATCGGCTACGATAATTTTTGTTTTTGCCATAAAACGTGTAAAAATAACAGAAGGAGGGTGAAAAAGAGAAAACTTTACCAAGGAATTTTTCAAACGATATTATTAACATTGTCTATAGCCTTGGGAATGCCTCTCTCGCTTTTTCTCTCCATTTCTCTCTCTCTCCAGAAAGTAAAGGCTGAAAAGTTCATGTATATGTGCCTTTTTACATTTGTATCTCTCCTTTCAAGTTGTTTTCTACTTCGGACTATAAGAAGGATGCAGCACAAGGTTCCTCCTTCGTCTTTTTCCCTAAAAGAAGCTAAAAATAATTTTTTTCTACCCTATAAAAATATACATAGAAAAACTTTTACAATTCTTCCCAACTATTAACCTAGGCTGAGTAGAAAGGATTGAAAAACTATAGTGTTGAGAAAAACTCCTCCTCTTGGAAGCACTTTCCAAAAAAATAATAGTAAAATCCTTTCCTTTTTGGAAAGTATTTTATAATTTTTATTATCCTCATTTTTCCTTCTTAAACTCTAGGCACAAATAATTATAAAAATAGAAATGGGTTAAAACGTCCTTGTGTCCACTTTTTCTATACCCCCCTTCAATCTCCCACCATCTCTTTTGTTTGTCCATAGTTTTTGAAGAAATAAATATATAAGGAAATTTGAAAGGGAAAAGTGAAACTTTTTTCTTCTTCTTTCCTATGTACTACTCTTAAACCAATAAATTAAGACAAATGACAAAAAATACGGAAGCATTTAAACGCTACATGATGCCTTCACATGACTCCTCGTTCAACAAGCTTTTTAACCTCCGGTGTATTTACTATAGGAAGGTTCCCTTCAAAGTCCTTATTCCCAGTTTAAAAAAAAACGGTATACACTGGTCGTATGCATAGCCATCATATGCCATATGTAAACTCACCCCGGCTTCCCCCACCAGGGCATTATCTGCTGTAAAAAGTTTATGAATTCTTTACTTTGTCTCCGTACATGTACGACCACGTAGATTTGTAGTAAAAATACAAGAGCCTTGGCAGACACGAATAATTGGTTTCAGAGCTGAGAAAGAACTCGAGAGAGACAGAAAGGAAAAAAAGGAAGAAAACTACCAGGAGGGGAAGGAGGAGGAAGAAAAAAAACACCAAGGATAGATTTCAGTCTCAGGGTGACATTTTAACCCTAGTCACACTTCCGGTCACATATTTTGACCCTTCCTTCATATCTGGGTTGCACATGGGGTCAGCATATTCATACGCTGCAAACACAAGCTATTACACTTTTCTCACTCTACTTATTTCCTTGTTTTTAAAACCATTTTTTTCTCTAGTTTTTTCTTTCTCTCTCTCACTCTCTCCTCTCTCTCTCTCTCTCTCTGTCTCTCTCGCTCTCTCTCGTGCACTCCTCTCCACACTCGTTAAAAGTGACTTAAAAACAAAAATCGAATATTTCCTTTCCAAATAAAACTGACCTAAAAATATACATAGTGAGGGGACCTAGGTTAACCTATCTGGAAGTAAACATGTACCTATACAGATGTGGATATAACCTAGGCTTGTATGTATGTTATTCCCGTTCCTATGGATAGATACATTTATCAGCAATGTACATATTTACGTACACGTTTTTCAAAAGTCAGCGCATAAAGAAAAGGCAAAAGCAAGATGAAATAAAAAAAAAAATTCCTGGAACACACTTCCTTTTAACCAGAAGCCTTGTGAATCTTTACTCGTCGTACATTTCACTGATTGCACAGTGAAAAATAGTTCTTTCTAGGTATTTTAAAAACAGGGACATACCCACAATTTCTACAGGGGGAATTTTATGCAAATATTATCAATTCTCATTGTCATACACTTGGGCTAACGTTTGAAAAAAGGATATCGATTTTTAGCATTCATCAAACATTTTATTTTTCATCACCCAGTATTTTTTTTTTCATTTCAAATACTTTCGACCCACAAAACAATCAGGGGGTACTCGTTCTTCTTTTTTTTTTTTTGTTTGAAGGATCTGTCATACCAAGGCGTGGGTCCATAGATAACTATGTATTCACCCCTCAAGCTCAAGGAAACAGTTGTTTTTTTTTCTATCTTTCAGTGACCAGAGAGAGAGAGAGAGAGACAGGAGAAGAATTCGAAAACAATATGTACATATCCAATGTATACATGTCATGGATTACCGAAGCGTAATCACAGAAAAAAATATATCTTGGTTCCTTCCGCATGTTTAAGTACTGGATTTTTTCCCTTTCCATGTCTCACTCATAATCTGTTCATCAACTTGTAATCGTTAAAGTGTGCGGTTTCCTTGTTTCGGGCCGAAGAAGAAGAAAAAAAAACATCTTCTACTCATGCTTGTAATCGAAGCATCCTGTGGCTTCAAGTCCACACGTACCTTCCTTGTGTCACAATCAACTTTGAGGGAGATTTTTACCTAAAGCCCATATTAAGAAGTGTGTGTATACTGTATACACATAAAACAAAGGAACTCATTCTCATCATAATGCGACCACTGTGTATTAACTGCGCCTCACTTCGTCAATATACTTGACTTTGAGACATTGCGTACGATTACAGCACAAGTTATATTCTCCAGAACACGTTCATTCATTACCCAAATGAAACCATACGGGATCACTCACATATAGAGACATGCATAGTAATATTCAAAGGGCAAAAACAAGTGTATACACACGCTCTTTCTTTTTATCACCCTGCAAATGACTTTTTCTACTTGGAAGTGAGGCTCAGTCAGTGACATTGCAAAGAAAGAAGAATATATAATAATTATACTAGTCTGTACTAGAAGAAAGTCATGCGTCAGTGTTTTCTCCCTCTCTCTCTCTCTCTCTCTGTGCGCGAGTGATGGAGGAAGAAAGAGATAAATGGCATCAATCTCATAAAAAAAAATTAACAACGCCACTCATACAATATTTAGAAAAATAATCATAAATACATGTATTATTTCCTTCCTCCACATAATGTACGTGCTTTTTTCTTAAAGAATTACATTTAGATTATAATTTTTACACGGCATTTTTTTTTCTCCGAGGATATTTGTAATCTCTCACTTGTGAGGGGATTACCAATCTCTTACGTCGCATGCTCATTGTCACTTATTGTTAGTAACTGGGAGGATACATAATTATTATGCATTTTTTCTCTCACCAAAACGCATTATTTTTCATCTATGCTCCTGTATGGTGATAACATTGTCACCATTGCAGTACAAAAAGTTTTACACTCACAAACACACTCCCTCCTTGTACATAATTTTCCACGGGAGTGAAGCGTATATATACATACATATAAATAATTATTGTATTAGCTATGGATATTTTTCAGCCAGTCATACTACTTCCTTAACTTCCGCTGCCAAATTTCAAGGAGGTCCTTTTTCTCTCGGTGTAACGAATAAACGTCGGGATCGATAACTGTTAGTCGTTCAGATTTTTTTTTTTGTTTTAAATGGAAAAGTTCCGTTTAAGTACTACTGATTTCACAATATATACACATAATAGGCAACACTTGTTTACATACTGTTTTGGACCTTTAATTTACCTGCACAAATGCTTGCAGGATTTTTCTTGTAGGATTTTGCTTGCAATTTTTCCATGATTTTACAATTGGTCAGTGACTTAAATTTACACACCTTCCTACTGAAAATCATTATAGTTTTGGCTCACAAAGCATTTTCACGTTGCAACATAATTCTGTGTAAATCTGGTTGCTTTTACTGATTCCTATCTGTGTATGGATTGGACTACATTGGAAATATGTATATGTATACAAAAAAAAAGGATCACAGAGATGTGACTCATAACTGGAGGTTTACCGGTTGAGTAAAATGCCAAGAACTTAATGAGATTATACGCATCCAAGATGTATGATAAACTGGACAAATACTTGTGTTTTTTTGTATGGGTGTGAAGAAAACAAAAAGAGGTTCTTCCAAGAAATGCTCACTCCAGAAAAAAAAGAAGCGGAAGATACCCACACAATTTTAAAATCATTTGGAGGCTAGAAAAGTATAAACAGTTTGAAAGGGAGCCAAAGTATAACAAAAGGTGGGGGAAGCGAAAAATTTGACAATACCCACCATAATGATAACAGTTTCGCACCGTCCGACAGTGATGAAGTGGTTAACTTTTTAAATACAACAAACAAGCTTTTGTTAAAAAAAATGGATACACTTTTTCCAGTCACTCCAACGTTTGACTTTTTGTACGGAGCATTACGTATAGCACACTCGTACAAAAACCATTTAGAAAATAAAAAGCCTCCGCGGTTCTCGTCACTGCGGTTTTTATTAAGATGGATCTTTGAAGTTTTTTTTATTATTTGGAAGCCAAAAAAACGAATGGGATGGGTTGTACCGAAATCAAAAATCTTTTATAATTGTGGAAAGAACGCCTTTGTTGTGCAATGGAATGTAATGTATAAAGAAGGAGGAAAAAAGAACGGAAGCTGTTCCTCTTCTTCTCTCACATAAAAAGTATCCATTCAAAAGCCATAATAACATTGCGTACGTCGTAAATGATAGCAATATTTCCTTTATTACAGCAATCATAATTTTTTCGGGATCCTTTTACTCCTAATATACACCCACTACTTCTGGGGTTTTACCGTCTCTTCCTTTTTTTTTCTCAAGCTTTTTTTTCTTCTCTCACCCAACAATGACACGCAAATGTCCATTGAATAAACGTGTAACACTTACAGAAGCTAACTTTTTTTATACTCTGAACATTTTTCTGTGGTCCTCTTCCGAAAAATGAACTGAGACTCTTCAGAATAATTTTTTTTGTGTGCAACATGGTTCCACTTTTTAATAGAGGAGGAAAAAAAAAGTGTATACTCAAAATAATTTTCAATAGGAAATCATTTTTCACTTTCGAAATCCCGTATGAACCCATCGATTACTGTCACCGTGCGGGGGTGAGACAACAAAGTGTTGTCCACAATATCTCTGTCTCTTTCTCCATAAAGAAGGAAAAAAGTGAAACTTTCACAAATCGAATCAATATATACACACAAAAAATTTTCCACACTCTTTCATCCCCCTCACAGAAAATATGTATTTTATCCCAGAAAATCTGTGGATGAGATTGCTTGTGTAAAGGAAAGAAGGAAAAAAAAGTAAGACTTAATTATGTCTTGTGTCATCATAATCTTCTCATTCCAAACCAAAAATCTTGTGCCGTCTCGAATAAATCCGTTTATCCACGGAAATTATAATATCAAAAACCAATAGGAAGAATACAAGGATGAGAAAGAATAAGGTTCTTTTGTCCTGTACAAAGAAAAAACTTTTTTTTATCTCCATCCCATTCGTTTGGTCGTCGTGTGTCATTTTCTTTTTTTTTCTTGGTTTGCTTCATCGAATGTTCGATAAGCTAAAACCTTTTTTTTTTCCTTCCTATTTTTTTGTGACTATCCTTTTTCATCATCATCATCATCATCATCATCATGATTATGATCATGATCGTGATCATGAAAGAATCCCTTTGGCTTCTTTTTCAACGTTTACTTCTTCCATTAGAATATACCAATGGGAGCACACGTCGGCTCTCAATTAGCACAATGGGTGTGTACCGCCTCGTACCGTGCCAACAATCAGCTCCCGAGAATACTATATGAGATTAGACTTACTATACGCGTCAACGAGCTTCAAAACTCAGCATGCATTTTTTTAACCTCTTTGCTAAAGATGTAAAGAGAAAGAGAGAGAGAGAGAGAGGGAGAGAGAGAGAAAGAAAGATGACATTAAAACATGGAGTCTTTCCCCATCCCTAAAAACAATTTTTAGGCTCCAGCAGCTTCCTGTCTCCTGATATTTCAATATAATATACACATACCCATACATATGTACAGAGACACAAGCAGAGGGGACAGAAGTAGCAGGTGATGAATACTAGAACGAATTTTTATTTAGGTAAAAATCACCACGATTATTACTGTGACTGTGTGTTCCTCCCGTCTAAAAACATGAATAAAAACGTATATATTGGGGAGAAAAAAGGGAAAAAAATGCAGAAAAAATACCCACGTACACAATACTTGATGAGCACCAATATACTTTAGTCCTTTTGGATCTTATCCTGCTGCATCTGTGTTTTTCAGGATGAACTGGTAACGACACTTATTTTTTTCCCTTTTTTCATCTCTCTCTCTCTCTCTCTTTCTGACTCAATACCAACGACCATTGAATTAGCTACCTTGAAAGTAAATACACTCGATATTTTGAACACATAGGGCCACATGGATATGTACGACCTTTAAACCCTTGCACAAGACCTCGGAAACGGGACACAATGACATGAGCGTGCTTTACCTGGACCAGTTGTGTTAGTAGTCATATATACAGCACACGATATTGCTATAAGGCTCTTTTTTTCCAACTTGGTCTTTTTACCCCTCGCACTCTCAGCTGTGACATTAAATAAAAATATACCTATGTATGTGCAGTGTCTGTAGGTATAAGCTTGTAGGAATTTCTCTATACTCTTTTGTATTAAAAACCTGTGCACCTCAAATAAGGAAGTGTGTGTACCCTTACCTGACTGTGTGCTAGGTAAAAGTTGTGACTGTAAATAAAAGAGGTGGGGGGGGGGGGAAGTTGAAAAAAAAGTAAAAATAAAAATTATAATGGTATACGGAAGGAGCGGACGGGCGGCAGTTGGCTTGAAGCCGTGAGCGTGTGGTACATTTTAAGGTCAAATGAAGGGGTCACTTTTTATACACAAAAACTAACAGTACACTCCCGTGAGTTAAAAAAATATCGCTTCCAAAATAATGTATATGAAATTAGTAGTAACCGTTAAGTCAATTCTGGGTCGCCGTCTAATGCCTCTTGGAAGTGAAAGTATATACTTTAAGTGGATACATAGCAGTAGTTTTTTTTTTCCGAAGGAGAGATACCGTTATCATTATAAGCCTTCCAAGTATTTACGTTTGCATACAAAAGAAAAAAGAATTAAAAATATCCAGTTGAAAAAAGGAAGAAACTCTCCTTTACAAACTATGTACGTTTTCCATATTGTTATATAGGTATATTAGAAGTGTCCAGAAAGTAAAAAGAAAATGAAAAAGGAACGGTAAAACACGTTAAAAATGAGCCACAGAACATAATAAAGAGAAAACAAAAAAAGGAGGAGTAGTAGAAGGATTAATTTGGGAAGGAAAAAAATATGAATTAAAAAAGGAATCCACCCCCAAAATATACGGAAGAGAATGAGAATCTGTATGGTGTACATCAACACAGAGGGTGCCGCGTGATCATTAATAGTGCCAAAAGATCCACCCCTGTAAAACACCCCCTGATAGATGAATGGAGAAGATTCCGGTGTCATACAAGTCATAAAAAAAGGGGGGTGTCGACTTAAAAAATCGATCATGAAAGTAATCAAGAAAGGGAGCCGCCCCAGACCCATTGCTCAACACGCTTATGACACGCGAATGATGCAAACATAGGGACCGCTTTTAGGCTTTTATTTTTTTATTAAAAAAAAGTGAAATCTCTTTTTTATCTGATATGTCTACTTTGGGGTTGTAATGCCTTCATGTGTATAAGATCTCATTTTAGTACTCTTGAGTGTATACTTTTCTGTGGTTTGGAGTTTTTAACCCTCTTTTTTTTTTTTACCCTCGATCTCATTTTCACCCCTCAAATATATATAGGGAGAGAGGATCTCCTCCTATAGGGTGGCATCCCCATTCTCTCGGATGGGAAATTTTTTATGACCAAATCGTCCCTCCCTACTTTACTTTCCCTCCATGGATCCTACCATTACTCGGTACCGTTAAGGGTAAGCGCTTTCTCTGTAGAAAAGGGACAAAAAATAAGGGGAAAGATGACTAAAATTCTCTCTCTCTCTTCCCCCAGAAAAAGTGATTACTATATACTATATGCAGCACGCGTACAAAAAAACTTGTATTATATATTAGCCCAAGAGCATACGGAAATCGAAAAAGGTATAATGTGTATACATATAATATGTGGGGTTGACGGAATATATTTTTTTCCCTTTTTTTTCGAAGGGAATCAAGCTCGTGTGTATACGGACCGGGATATGTAATCGGTTTTTGTATCCTTTTTAAGGGATAAAAATAGTATAGAAAAAACCAAAGGGGACAATAGAGAAAAAACAGACCCCCCTGCATTATCATTCTTCCCTATTACTTGATCCTACTATTGAGACGGAAGCTTTTTTTTTGTGTGTCTGTACACACACTCACCATAAAGCTCGTTGGGATTAGTCACTTTTACCATTTAAAAAAATGGAAATTTCAAGGGCTCTTACCCCAAAAACTCAGGCGGGTATACATAATTTCTAACAGTAGTAAGAGCTGGGCAAAAAAATACGGTATACCTTCAGAAAGTCTAATAATAGAAAAGAAAAAAAAAATCTTCGACCTACCTAATTTTTTCTTCTGTTTGTAGTAGTACCTCCAGTGCTTAAGCATGTACTTGATGTAATTCTATCGTATGTTAAGGGGAGAAACCACAACTTTTTACTGGATATTACCAGCAGCCGGCTTCTGTGTGTCAACATGAGGTAATAATAAAAAAAAAAAGGAACAAAAATAAAAGAAAAGACAGGAGGGACGAAGAAGGGAAAGGTATATAAATAGTTGTAGAGGCTAATAAAAATGTTACCTGAGATTAAAAAAATAAGCTCATTTTATGCCATACCTCCTTGTAAATGGTAGCTAATAGGACCATTACCGTTTTTTCCTAATATGTATATATAAAAAAGGTCTCTTCATGCCTATATATACTTGAGGAAAAGAGCTTTTTTATTTTTTTGATCCCTCAACAACCAACCCTCTACTTGTTCTTTAGGAACCACACATCCCCTTTGGCCGTAAAGCGCGTGGCTCTTCACAATAAAACGATTACATTTCACACTTTTTTATTCCTCTTTCTCGGAAGTATTTTAGGGATGTATGATTATTAGGTGTGTTACCTTCCGGGATACTACACCTTTTTTCATCCCCCCTCTTGTGTTCATTTTTTTTTTTGCGGTAATTTTTAAGGGTCTGTTTTTTAGGAACCTGTCCCTTGTTTGATGATCAGCCTTTTTTTTATTATCCTAAAATATAACACCATGCTTCCCCCGGTGCGGTGTCAAAGCTTTTTTTAGGCGGTCGCGTGTCGCTTGTTATGTTTTTTTATAAACCTAACATAAAAAGGCTAGAAAAAGGAGGCACTTGACATAATCATGTTTTCACACCATTATAATTTCCCTTTTACAAAAGGAGGACGGTGGGTCCTCCTTTTGTAATGATTTTTTTAAAAAAGGGGGAGTGCATGTAATATTTGTCTACTAAATCACTAATAAATCACGGGGGTTGGTTTAAAATGTAATTAACCCTTCACCACTTCCTTAAGTGATCTTTAACGGATGGCTGGCAACTATTTTATCTGTGTACGTATGCATGTACGGGTGTATTTTGTGTTTTTATCAAGCTAATAAAGTATAATTTAAAAACAAAATATTGAACACTTACCGCAGCAACTCCCGTTTGGAAGGATTTCAGCAAATAAATCCACGTTTTTCTTCTCTTTTGCAAATAAAGTAAGGACTGTGGTAATGTTATGCAAAAACGACACACAAGTGAGGGCTGTGGTAATGTTCTGCAAAAACGACACAATTCTGTAGCTGCCTCCTGGTATAAAAACTGTTGTACTGGTAAGTGCGTTGTTAGTTTAATGTTTTGGCATTAACTGAGAAAATACTGTAGTTTATTTCGTCTAGAGGCACAAAATGTGTATAGTTTGTTGTATTTTTTCTTGTTGTTTGTTTTGCTTGTTTTTTCTTTATTTTTATTTTTTGTATTAATACGAACTTGACTTGTCTGAAGAGTTCTAGTTCTTTCCAGGATCTTAATGTAGCAAAATCACACGGTCACACGGAGACGCCTGGAGACGTAGTTAGCGTGAGGACGGACACCAGAAGAATGAGGGCTTGTACGGCGAAAGTTGTGCTGTTAAACTCACCCCCTGTGATTCTTTTCTCCCTTGTCGTCTCTCCATCCTCTGGTTTTTAGCCCCAAAATGTGCTTAGGCCATACATTTTTTCCCTTTCCCTTTAACGGCATGCTTTTTCCCCTATAGAAAAAGTTATAATGTAAGGAAAGCGTCTCGAGCTTAAAACTCTCACACTTTTTAAAAGCTATAAAAGACAAAACAATTATACATACTATAACAATTTCACTTTTTTTCCCGTTGTTCTCCATATAATAAAAACAACGGGGTTATATTTCTATATCCAAACGTATTAAAATAGCACATCCGTAAAAACAGTAAAGGGTATACAAAGAGTAGGCTCACATTTTAAAAAAAAATCACACCCTAACGTATAAATAAAAATAGATAAAAAGGAATTTTAGTCCATGCAGAAAGTTCCGTTGTTTTTTAAAAAATCATATTTTTAAACATGGAAACATGTGAAAGGCTATTGTTTTGTGTATAACACAATAACTTTTTAATGCATTTTTTCCTCTAACTGTAACTGTCTGGACGACCAGCAGACAAATGTATGTATACATGCATGTGTACACCGGTAAAATAAAGCTAGTAAATTAAATATGCAGTGCTTAAAATCTGAATTGGACAGAATAAATTACTTACAATGTGGTTTTTTTACTATCCTCATCAGGGACTTTTTAAGCTTAATTAGAGGATCAGATGAGTTCCAATGATTTAAGTTTCAGCATTTTAGTGTCTCCCGAAAGAGAAGCATTGTCACTGGAACACACGTTTAGGATGTGAAAAACCTGTGGCAAAAATTCTAAGAAAAATATAGCAGTAATTACGTACATAATTGTTTGCGTTAATACAGTGAAAGCAAAAGCGAAACTACCTAACCATAGACAAATTAATTCGGAGTGGCTAAATGCCTGTGGATGTGTCTGCAATGGGATACCAACATCAAATTAAAACTAAATGTACTTACATTCTTCAAATTTCCATCAGATGCAATTTCATTATTTTTTAAAGCTTCTTTCAAGTGTTTCTTTAAAAGTTGAAAAAGTTCTTCTAACTTTTACTTGTTTTTTTCTTTCACAAGTAAAACATACATGAAATTCGTAAAGTGAAAGTATTAACATAGTGACAGGAATGATCGTTCGGCAGAGAAACTAGTGTGGAAACAAACAGTATAAGAACAAAATCATTTTGAATTTTCTGGGGCACATGAATGAATCGAATATTCTTGGTGGCGATGGCGGTGATGTGGGGTGGAAAAAAGTAGGGAGAGAAGGGCAAGTGCAAAAGTTTTTCGGAGAGGCAAGTGCATCCAGTAAAAAAAAATATAGGAGGGTAAAAAACCCTCCTACATTTAACCCAGGCAGGATGGTATTATGTTGAGGAAGGGATGATGATGACAAGAATGATTTTTTTCTCTTCTCTTTGGTATGAGAGGGGGACAAGTCTATACGGGGTAGTATTTTCTCCAGGCTTTCCCTCCCTCCAAATGTTGTGGTGGGTTGTGGATATTAACTTTAGCACATTCGAGTCCATCCGCAACATCCGTCTCTCATGGCTCCCTTCACTTTCGTATGTATTTTGCTGTGGATAAATACTTTCTCATATGTATATGCTTTAGTACTAAATACTAAACACGTAATACTCCAAACTTTTATGCTCCGGTAATGTTGAGAAGCACCAAAGTAATATCTCCGCGGGTTCACTTCCACTGGGGTGAAGATGAGACAGAACCTTGAAGGAGATCCTGAATCCTGACTATAGGGATGTAAGTATCTCCTGAAATACACATATTATATAGTTGCATTTTTGCAGGAAAAGCAATCATGAAGGGGAAAAGATATTTTTTTTCGGGGGTGCAGGATTTAAGATGTAATTCATAAACACTTCTACACGAAATGAAAATGCGGGGAACAATTCGGGTGAAGTCCGAATCATTATTCGGATCTTGAAATTATGTCAAATATCGTAGAACCACCAATGTATTCGGTAAAAAAAAAAAAGATTTTGTCTCTTCATTTACTCCGATTTTTATTGCTCTATGCCGTTTCAATCGTGTATTATTCCCCCCTCCAAAAAAAAACATTTAAATAGCGTTAAAAAAACATCAAACCTTTAATTGAATGATTTTATCGATATTTTTTTAGCCAAATGGTTTTACTATACCAATTACCAATCATTCCTGACCCCTTCTTCCATATTGATTATTATATTGTGGAAGGCCCTGTGACCCTGTGACAGAGGATGACTAAACCCGTTTTTTTAACCTACAATTGACTACGTCAGACATAACATAAGTTCATTTTAGTTAGAGAAAATAGAAACCCAACAAAAGTGAAAACTATACAGATGAGACAAGTTTTTTGGGGAAAAACTTTTCGATCCCACTTATCCTAGCATTATTATTGACTGCGAGGGAGGAGGGAAAAATCACAGCCGTGCATTTAAAAAGGGAACAATTGAAATCTGTAACAAGGGAAGAGAGGTGGAAAGACGAAAGAGTCTCGTGTGTCATGTTGCTTTACCCTGCTTATTACACACTATCAACCACCCACGAATCTAGCTCCGAATGTTAGATATAATACATAAATACATAGATTTAATATATGTACTACATAGTATACAATATAACATAGTATGTGTCCTGCAGAATGCTAAAAAGAACAGGAAAAGTATGAGTAAAAATATCAAAATCTCACTCAACCTGGACGATGCAAAACGGTATATTTTGATTTTGGTATATAGAATTTATTTTCATACGAGTATTTCACATGGGGGAAAATGTGACAATGTACCAGAAAGTGCTATTCCGTAGCCTGTATGACATATGAACAGAGTTTGAGAACAAAAAAAAAAAACGAGCTAAACCCGGTTTGAATTGCCAGTAGCATTAATCCCATGTAGTTATTAGTGCTTCCTGGTAGAAAGAATAAATTTATATATAGAGAGAGAGAAAGTTCAATAGAATCCATGGTGGTTGGGTGCAGTTGAGTGGAAAGAAACAATTTTGAATTTACATTTTCTATTGTTAAGGAAGCACATGCTCAACTTTGTTAGGTCCTATTGAGCGCATTCTCTTTATCTCCTCCTCGTCGTCTAACTCATAAAATACTCATCAATTAAATCCACTTGAATTTAAGTTTCATCACACTTTCTTCCCTCTCACAGTCCTCAGTACGCACACATGTACAAAAAGTACTATAATACTCTGTAACACTGACATGTGAACAATACTGAGAGGTACTTAATTTTAATAAAAAAAAAGAAACTCCAACTAAATACTACAGACTCCCCTCCAACAACATAAGTACGTCAAATAATAAGCTTCACCCACTCAAATGTAAGCCGGTTGTGTGCTGATAAATTGCTCAAAAATATTGAGTAAGTATATATACTTACATACATATATACATATACATTATAGCATAAATATGCCGGCATGCCTATTTTCAGAAAAAATGGAGTTTGCGTCAATGCCAGTTAAGTTTCCGGGTATTTTAGTGGACGCACAAAAGCATTTGTTAAAGACCATTTTGGATGTTTTTTTTATTATGTATTTATAAACTATGCACAAAAATGACAATGTGGAATATTTGTTTTTGGGTTAAAAAAAACTATTAATTCAATGGAAATATTAGTTAATATTAGAGCGGAAGTTTCACCTGTCATATTTTGTTATTAGTTATCCTTCCCTCAAATGACAGGAAAAGTCTATGGCTTTGGAAATATCGTTGCTAAATGCACAAAGACAAACCTTTCTAAAAGACGTCTTTCGACATCCTTAAATTACCACAATTAGAGAAAAGGACTATTACCAAATTTAACTTGATTGTTTTCTTCTGCTTCCAAAAGAATAGACACACGCTTATTTTTATTTGTAAAATAAAGCACCCAATGTTTTCCATTAGCGAAAAAGTCACAATAATACACAGATATAGTATATAGTACGTGAGAAAGGGTGAAATTACATACCTATATCGCCTATATATTTATACTATATACCAATCTACCAGGTAGTACGGAAGAAAAACACAGGTACAAGCATAGAGTTTGGTTATTGCCTGACCACTATAGTAAAGACATAATTAGGATCTTTGTTCTAGAGCAAACTCAAAGTAATTACTTAATGAATGGTAGAGGTCTAAACCCTTGATTTAAATAGTAAATCTATACATATTAATAACTCCTTGCATACAATTATATGTACAAGGAAGGTCATGAAAGAAAATAAGCTTTCACAAAACCAGGTAAACCCAAAAGTCATGAGATTATAACGATTGTTCCTGTATCTACTCCTCATTCTCACATGCATTTGTGTTAGTTGAGGTCCATTTTTAGTAATTGTTATTTGAAAGAATCACGAGCTTGAACACACAAAAAGAAATTAACTTAGGAAGCCCTTCGTCGACTTCGGCTAACACCAGTATGAATACATAATGAAAGCAATTTAGTTCTGCATCGTGATGGGTTATCCCTATCATCTTTCATGGTTATCTTTAGTTTATTTATTATGAATCAATTTAATATGAGCAAATACATCACTTGAAGACAAATACAATTTGTATTTTCACATGAAACACATGAAATATTATGCACAACTACACAAGGCTTTTTTTTCCAAATATTGGGGTGAAATGGGAAACTCCTTTTCGGTAAGAAATCATATGATCCCTCATGGTATGCATCATCCTATAGCAGAATTGACGTATAGGACTTTATAGGCATTTTAAAACGTTATTTAATACTTAATAGGTCAAACAAGAAGGCGATTGATTGTTGTTAACTATAAAATTAGTTTGTATTACATAAACTACTAATGATAATACTAGTCCTACTTATTAACGATATTACTAACGATTAAAGCAAGTTTTTTGGCCGGATTGAGGAGGTGGAAATTTTTAAATTGTCCGTTAGTCTTGCAGACCTCAAAACAAAAAAACTCTTGTGGGTACAGATTAATCCCGTGTCACAGCACAGCTCATGGATTTAATTTAAACATTAATTTTTTTTATCGCTATGAAAACCATTGAAGAAAGATTTTTGGCGAGATTCGCCATCTTGGACGCTAAAAAGAATATTTATTGTATTTTGCCTAGCAGAGTGGCAGAATAAATAAAAGAACGACGCCGAAAAATTAGCTTTTTTCCAACTTGGCGCGGAATACTGTGAGAATGTCTAATTTGGCAAAAAATATTAGATCTAATACCTATAATTATTTGAGGAAAGCTTTAAAAAGAAAACAACAGCGAGTATACCTAATTAAATTTTGTTGAATAGTTGCTGTGTCATCCAATTCGTTTTTTACCGCTGTTATTATTGACGGTGGAAGTGATCGTTTAGTGTGGTTTAATTTTATGTATTATTTATACATATTATGTAGTATGTATATTTACGCGGGTTAAAGTTTATGAGCTTTTTTTATAGTTGAAATTGAAATTCAAACGTTTCAGGGAGGCAACAATTACAACAAGTTATGACTTGTTGCAATTGCAATCTTTATAGGGAACGTTTTGTTTTTCGTAAACCAAAGTCAATCTGTATACGGGCGTGTCCAAATGCGTGGAAAAACCTTGTCGGTTTGAACATTCTCTGAATTCTTTCATTCTCTGTACAAAGTGTTTAAATAATAGTGCGTTGCAAATTGCAATCAATATCAACAATTAATCGGACGATCGCTTTTTCAGAAATTTCGTTTAAAATTGTGTCAGAGTGAAAAGGAGCAGACATTTTGAACGTTGGGTAAGCAGTCAATTGCCTTCTCAATTTGAAAAGATCTTGTAGATTTTGACAAATATTGTCGTTTAATAATTCCTTTTACATTTTGAAAGAATTGGGAAAGGAAACGAAAGAAAGATTATCATATGTTTAGGCATCGAAAACTGAGCAAAACAATTTTCAAACGTTTTATAGGCAAACCGTAAAACCGTTTCGCAAAATCACCTAGTTGAGCATGCAGTTACAATGATTCTTGAAAATATTTTCTTTTGAAATTAGAACAGTGCTTGGTTCCCGGCAATATTCTCCATCTTACCATAATCACCGTAACTTTTGATATACATATTAAGTTTGTAAATATCAATTTTCATTACGCGTTTTTCATTACGTTTTATTGCCATTGATTATATAACGTCAATTTACATTCACCCTGTCATGTGAACCATTTGTAAATGGCTTTGACTGTCTCGTATTCATATTGTCATTATGTCAAACTTTGTGTATATTAGATGTAAACAAACTGGTCTTTGATATAGGAAAAGAATTGCGGTATGTGCACTATTATTAAAAATACAATTAATGATGTGTGCGAGTGTACAATATATTGGTAACTACATTTCAGTTCGTGCATGCTTTATCACCGCCGTCCGTCTTGGTAATACAATTGCTTTAATGAAGACTGAATCGACACGTTTGAATTCGGTAATAACTGGTTGGTATTTAAAAAAATGAGTGAATTTCCGATTGAAATTAACTCATTTTGAAAGATTGACAACTCACGTTTGTGTGTTACTAATTACATTATTGGTTAATATGGCTTTTTTCAGTCAGCTTTTATCTGTCAGTTTCGGTACGTAGTTTGTGAATGAAGGTGCAATAAGCGTTTGAACAGTGGGAAAACATAAGTTAGTTGAATAGTTGTTGATTAATCAAAACACTAGACTTGACCAGTAATCTAATTGCACCGAGGTTTTTCCTGTCCTTTTGATACAGATTAGAGAGCTATAGCGGAGGTACTGCCTTTAACTGACATGGGTTCCAACGTTTCAGTAGTGAATAAAACGGGCTACACTCTTCACGTTTGCTTAAAGCAATTATCTCCGCTGTATTACCAAAATTACTTTCAGCCTGGTGAGGTCTTCTCAAGGGATGTTGGGAAAGTGTGGTTTACACTTGAAGCGAGAATCTCAAATGGATCAAATGAATACTCGTAATTCCAATTTGAACTTGTAATATCCTGATTTCCTATCCAAACTTGATTTCATTTTTATTAGTTACTTTGGATAATTTCATTTTGCTGAATTACAGGGACGGGATGAGTGCCCTTAGCATTGTAGCGTTTTCCGCCGCATTGTTCATTAGTGCCCCTCTTGCCGGTGCTTTTGGAGCAATTGCAGCATGCAATAGGGGTGGTGTAATTTGGTCTCCTGGTTGGTACATGGGGTCAGATCGCCGACTCGAGATTCGATCCAGGGTGGTTCCGAAGATAAATTTTCCCCCGGAGGCTGGAATCAGGGAGCAACGATTCGGCCAACAAGGTGGCATTTTGGAGTTTTACGTTGTTGAAGTTTAACAGGAAGGTAAAGATTCAATTATGCCAGCTTGAGCTATCTTGACTTCAACAGCAGTTAATATTAGATACTGCAATGACGCATTGAGACTATTTTTTCATTGTTTTAAGCACTTGTTTAGCGTATACAAAGTGGCAGTGAAGTAACTTTGGAACATGTATAGTTTGAAAGAATCCGTTTTGTGTTATTGTTGACTTTGTGAAGTGGTTTATTAGCAGGATGCATGGAAAAATAAATTACAGGTAGGAAAAGAGTTTTTCGTATACACTGATTGGTTTCATTTAGATTAAACGTATTAGTTCATAAACATTAAAAATAACACATTGACTACTACTCTTTAGCCCATCATTATCTCGTTTCTGTACATGTTCCTCATTGCCTCATAGCAGGAGTATCATATTAATATTAGTGAATACATAGTGGCTTCCAATTACATGTAGCAGTGGTTTTAATGATGGAAGGCGAAGGCCAGTGTCCACGGTTGTCTGTAATCATTAACAAGCTTTAACAAACAACACTGTTTAAATTCATTTTGAAAGAAAACTTAACCACAATAGATAGTCTCTTTATTCATCCTACGTATAGTGTGGAGGAAAATTTCAGGGAGCAGAAAAACATGTACCTGTCAAGTACGTAAAGAAAGTAATCAGTAATCACCTTACTCAAGCTCATTGCAATTGAATTTATTTTAAGAAAAACTGGGCTAATTATCTTCAGAAACTAAAATTCGAGACTTGACTAATTTTTTCGACATAAACAATCATTCACTTATCAGCCATATGATATGTGGGAAACACTTTTGGAAATCTCTCTCATTTTTAATGACAGGAAGTTCCTTTTGCTCAAGTTTTTCACCTAAGATTGCAGTGAACAAAACAACTTCAAGTGTATTTTCGAATTTGAATCAATTAGTATTTGATACACAGATACCACTTTATAACTACTTATTACTTGGGCAAGTAATAGCTATTTTGCAAGAATGTGCAGGTTTATATATTTCAATGCTTTACTTGCATTTATAAGAGGAGACAGATTATGGAGATTATGTAGTTGTGTGTTAATCAATAGATATAGGTGAATGTCACTAGGTCACTACAGTTTATAAAAAGGCACGGTTTCAAGTAATACATAAAGTGTTGATATGTCATCCCAATGCTAACATTCGATCAAATGTACTGTGTAGTACAATTCATAGTTGCACTCATTTCTATCATCGCAAACTAAGTGCAAGGAATTGTGCTATAAAGTAAAAATGGTATCATGGTAAAAAAAAAAATATCAGTTTTATGACAAAAAAAGCATTGGTCTTTGTTAAAAAACATCCAGGCGAAAAATCTCCTTTTATATTTACTTCAAAATCTAGCTTGCAAGTAAATAAGCCTCTGTTACTGAAATGTTTGTCTTCGTACCACCTCAAGTACTTCACGTTGCATTCTTGACATTACATTGAACTTTTTATTTTTCTCCTTAAGGATCACAAAAAAAAGTGAATGGGAAGATGTACATAGTCTTGAAAACAGCTCAAGTAAAGGAGGAAATTCCAATAGAAATTGAGCCGCCCCTGATCATTGATGTCATTTGTGGTCAGTAGTAATAAGATGTACATATCTATACGTGCATATTGTTCGGTATAATATTACGTGTAGTACTTTACACAGTTCAGTTATGTTTTTACCCACGCCTAAGGCTTATCCAGTTTATGCATGTCTGATTTTTTTTTTCCTTGAAAGAATTACATAATAATGACAAATGGTACATATATAGACAGTATCGCATGTGCCAGAAGCTCATTCAGATGAGTTTACACACTAAAGACTCGAAGAAAGTGCAGTCTCTCTGCTCCGGAGCTTAACGACAATGTTTAATGCGTATCGTATTAACCCCCAGAATAATAAACCCCCAGAAGTACTCCTGCCCTATACTTTGCTCCTACCTCATATCCTCCCTACTGAAGTCCTCTACTTTACCATGTGCCGTATAATAATATTGTTTGTACTACCTGGTGTTAATACACTACCTCGTCAGACCTATGGGCAGGACATGTAATCCATTTTGAACAATTTGTGGCCCTCCTTCGCTTATCTGTGGTAGTTCCTCCGCAAATGTACCACAAGAAAATGCCCACATCTTTTACGTGGTCGAGGAAGATTGTCTCCGTATATATATTTTTTTTCATTATAATTTCCCAAAAACCAAAAGGCTCTTCTTCGTAAAGTATAATGTGAAAACAACAATGGTAAAAACTGTGCTACATGTAAATACGTAATGTCTGAGGTATCCGAACTTTTACTATGTCAAACCTCTAGATGTAATATAGGTACGTTTTGTGAATGTGTGGTGTGTGTATATACATCTTTAGTCGCATAAATACATGATGAGTTTCTGGTCCTTGAACATAATTCCTTCAGATTTTTACGTGCACGCACGCACGAGAATACTGATAAAGGAAGAAGCCGTTTCAGATTGTGAACATGGACCACGGAGAGATGACCGCAGGTGCGAAGTAAGTAGCTATATGTTTTTTTGAATGAAGCAAAAGGTCTAAAATGTATGTCATATGTCTTACCCGCCCGCGCCCTTAATCATCCCCTCTCATAGTAAAGCCGTGTGTTGCTTCTTCTCTCTCTCTCTCTCTTTCCGTCTCTATTTCTCGGGGGCGAAAAAACAGTGTGGATAGTACATACGCTTGTACACATAATAACATGCAGACCTATCCAAACAACTGTTTTTTTTCTCTCTCTCTCTACTTAATCTTCCATCGTCTTATACAATTACAATGACAAGTTCAGCCGCTGTTCAGACATGACACAACTTTATCTTCCAACCTCATCTTCATCCTCAACTTCACCGTAATTCTTCAAATTGTTTTTTATCTCCCAACGCCTGTCCTTTTTAAATACAGCACCAATCTTTTTTTACGAGTGGTTACACCAAGCCGAGAGATATGCATACCTTCTCATAATTTTTTTTTTTGGACAAAGAAAAGAATGTACGTATGTATAGAATCTAGATGTTTTCAAAACCATTAGTTCGGAAAAATACAAATGGATACAGTATTTATCCGCCGTTTTTTAGAAAAACTATTTTTCAGAACGTTCATGTTGATATGCTTTGTGTTTGTGGGACACTAATTTTGGTAAACAGAATATTTTTTATTAAAAACACCCATATCTGTGTAGACGGTAGTTACGAACCCGTACAATGTGTTTGTCACAAGTTTGTACGCATTATTTGGTGTCAAATGAGTTACAATTGCAAAGGGAATATTTACAGGAATTCCTGCTGACTAGCTATTTTCTCGCAGGCCGCAGGCATTCTCCCCTTACTTTTTGGTCGACTTTCTCCTTGTAACTTGATGCATGCCCAATAATTAAAATCTGCACACCATGCCAATCGCGGTGTAAGGGAAGAGTTAGAGATTTTTCTGCGCAAGAATATTTTAAAGTCTTCCTCCCGAAACTACAAACTTTTCCCGGAGAGCTTCCAAGCCAGAGATGGAACTAAAAAAAGTAAATGTAAATACATGCTTTTTATATTATTAATTGTAAACGGCATGTTGGTACTGTACCCTTTGATACGGATGTTTTCTTTTACTAGTTGACTGTTCTTACGGTGTCATACCCCCGAATACCAGGGAAAGGGTTTCGTGAAGAAGAAAAAAAACATTTCCACGGTAAAGGTTTAGTAAGCGGGCTACCTGCTGAGCAAAGGCATTTCAACATCCGTTCCAGTGTTACTTCTTGTGAGACCGAGCCGGTGCAAATGTACATAGGATGTTTAAAAAAAATAATCCGTACAAAGTATTTTTACAGAATGACGAAAATATGTATAAGAAAAAAAAGGGAGTGAAGAAAAAGGAGCAAAAATGAGTGAATTCCGAGAGAGGGTTGATATTTATTGAGCCTCCTCACATTTGTAAGTGAGTGTTTTGAATTCAAAGACTTTTTTTCCCCTGGAGGACCCACCTTGAAAAGACAGTTGAAGGTAATTTTTTTTCCTCCTGGACTCTCCTTATATACAAAAGTTTTGGAGTTTGTTTGGCTCTCCTTCAGTATAGATGTAACACTCTGTCGCACAATGGACACGCTAGGAAATCGTACAAAAACTACAATTCATTCTCATCAAGGGTAACAATGAGGCCGAAGCTATTCCATTCATGAAAAATTCTCCTGTACTATACTACACAGTCTGCCGGAGCACGTTTGTGAAAGTACTTACCTATGTGTATGTAGTACGTTAACTTATACATGTATCTACTCATGTGGAAGTTATGGACATTTTCCCTTTTAACTCAAACCCCTGCAATGTCCAACACCACAAAAAAAATTCAGAGCGATTACTTTTTTCTGGAATTCTGATCATTTGTATTTAAGTAAATACTCATCACACTTGGTACAGGAAAAAAAAAGGGAAAAAAAGTAAAATAGGAACTGACCGTTCCTTTTCTTCTTGTATCACAATGCAAAAAAAAAAAACTGTTTCTCTATACTTGTACTTCAACAAAGCGTGGCTGCTTTTTTATATATTTTTTACTTCTTTTTCCTAGGAAAAAGATACAGTGGACCAGAAACCATAATTTTGGTTGGGATGACGTAAGGAAGTCATTTATATTTCATGGGTCACTTTGGGGTAACACCGAGGGTCATTTTATTCCTTAAAACTTCTATGCCATTTGCTCATTCTTTAACACTGATGGTGTGGACCTTTTTCAGAGAGAATGACCATGTGGACTTTTTTACGTCTCTTTTCTCCCCCCTTTTTTTTCGGTATTTCCAGTTTCTCTTTGCATGAGCTACCAGCTTTACCAAAAAAAATAAAGGTTTGCTGTTTTCACCGTCCACTCCTCTCATTCTGTTAAATGTGAACGTGCTGTTGAACACACATACATATGCGCTTGTAATTTCATTAATTCTGTGTGAAAGTATAATGCATACACGGTTAATTCTCCATGGGTTTACAAGAGCAACTTAAAATGAGGGAGTTTTTTTTATTTTATTTTACAGGATGTCCACTGACTTTTGTAGATAGTGTCCACGTCCATAGCAAAACCAAAAATGTAAGCCAACAATGGAATTCTTCTGGTTCTGTTAATAGTGAATAAGATTCAGTGAAGACACGCACACGCTAGATATTTGTATTTTATTGTTTACTCCTCCCTACTGCCCCCAAAGGCTCCAACCATCTTTACTTCACTTTTCTAATAAAACAATTTTCCGTTCTTTAAATTAAAAAAAAGGGAAAATTATAGTTCTTGAAAATACTGAGCGGATATTTGCGGAAGCGGGGAGGGGGTAAATGAAAAGAGTTTGCCAGAGAACACATAAAAGTGTTAGCTTTTCATGCAGTTTTTACGTTTCCACTCTTTGTACTTTACACCGTAAAAAAAATCTGCTGAAACTATAATGTTTTAATGTTTAACGTGTATGTTTATGTTCCCTTTATTTTTGCTTCAGGTGTCTTGTGTCCAGAATACACATTAGTTTTCTCAGTATACCCTTTTTCCTTCTTAGGTTTAATTGCAACATACGTAAAACGTATCAGCAGTTTCTAGTTTTCTAGTTTGTACTGTACGTACTCGAACTACGTTGTACATGTTACCTCAACTCTCTCTCTTAAAGCAGGTGTGAGAAAAAAAAAATGCTCGCACACAAAAAAATATACATATGTCATATGTGTATAATACATATAAGTATGAAAACAAAGGGTGTCCAGCATTTTTGGACTTGGGACTGGCTCCAGTTCCAGAAGGAAAAGAGGTCTAGTATATACGTAGGTATACTTATGCATATTAATCGAAACTGTTGGGGAAAGAGAAACTCATGTGAAAGCTCTTGGACTTGGGTTTAACACTACCATCTTTATACATAATAAGAGGACAGATTTTTTGGGCTTTTGAACTCTGTGAAGGACGTCGGTATGGACTTCTACGTTTCTCCTGAACCTGAATTAATAAGATACAGTGAGGATATAGTGGCAAAAGTTGTAGGAGTAGGATCTTCTTGTGAAACGTATATCCTTTTTCCTGTTTGGAAGAAACCTTCAAGGGTTGCTGGCAATAAATAAACAACTTAATTTCTCACTAGATGTTCTTCTAATGAACAAGTTCCGCTTGCGTCAACTTTAAATGTCTGGTTTACAGCCAGTCGGGAAAGCAATTATTATTCATAACTAAAGATTTATTCACATTTTAGTATTTTGTCACCTCCCCCCATCACTAATACATTAGCCAATAGTCCACCACATTACTGCAGCTAGAAAATCCATACACTTGTCTCACATTCTGTAATGTATATATGTATACACATTTTTTTTTAGTACTGCATCAATTTTTTTAGTCTAGGAAAAGCCTTTGTCTGCCCGTAATGGAGCACCTGAACTTTTCCTTTTCATCGGATGTGTTGCTGCACCCGTACTACCATTTGTAGTACATTTCACCCCAATCTATTCTTAAGAGTGCCCCAACTATTATAATGATGATGTGTATGTGTATACACTGGAGTTAATTACCGAGAACCCAAGCTATGTCAGACATTTTGGGACTCCATGAGACTCATACGCTGATGACGGAAGGAAAATACTGTCATAATTTATGCAGGAGAGCAATGCCGCATATGAAACCTCTCGTCACAATATGTACGTATATGTTACATAGTATATTTATACTTACACAATTATGTGACATATATGTACAAGTAGGTAATGCATAAAAATATAGACAGGCATTTGGTGCGAGCCGCTCATTCTGATCCGTTTTATGACCATTCGTCCTGGCTCATGAATTCAAAAGATTCAACGCTCGGGATCTCACACGATGATCCTGGAACAAACCAAGGCTTTAACTACAATGTGATTAACTCAATGAAATAAATTATCAATTTCAGTTTTTATTACCATATACTCATCATCAGTGTCCTCCCTCTGAAACCCCCGCAATTGATTCTTACAACCCAATGGGCTGTTTATGTATATATACCTATATATATATATATATATATATACGTGTATACGTATGTAAGAGAGAGAGAGGAGCTCTTCCGCAACCAAAGCTATCCATATGCTTGCTTCAAGGCATGTGAAACACTGCGCGTGCAGTATATTAAACATTTTATTGCTGTCACGATCAAATGTTCACAATTAAAACACGGTGAGCCATAAATCAATTCTATATGGGCACAAAATATTGGTAAAAACAAAAGACAAACATACAAGTAATGCACTCTTTCTCCTCTATTTACTACATATTCGTAAATTAGTAAGATTTTTACTATTCAGATTAAATGATTAAAACACCGGTGTATGATCATACTGCTGTCCCTGATTATTTATGGGCAAAGTAGATGCATATATAATAAATAGTAATGAATACATACCTATTTCCTTACTGCCACAATTTTTATCCTGCATGGTTTGTTGTATATTTATGTAATGTATATAGAGGGGGGTTGAGTATATGGAATCCCCATGTTAACTGAAATCCTGCGACCATTGTTTCCGTACTGTGGTTCACCGTTCAACTGTGTAGTTCACCATTGAGATGACAATTGTCCAAGTATGAACTAGTTGCTCCCAACCTTTTGAGATCATCTTTGTTTCCCAGGATTGAGGGCTTTTCAAGGGGGAAAAATAATTCGGTGAAATTAGAGATAATGTATAACCATTGTGTATAAAGACAAAAAACCATATAGGATCGCATAGTTGGAGATGTGGTGGAGGTTGCGGAGAGAGTTTTTGGGATATACGAGAACAATATTATGAGAAGCGAAAGGTATTTACATATACATATAACGCTGTAATTGCCCTAATGTCTAACTTAAATATATGCCCTTATGGAGTTTTGTTTTGCTAGCCGAACTGAAGAGATATTCCGGGCGGAGTAGAAGTACGCCGGGGACAGTGCTCATTAGAACTACAAAAAAAAAAATAGTTGAGTGTGTATACAATATAGACATGAAAACAAAATGGTACTTCAAAGAAATGTTGAATGGGTCGGTGACTTCATAAATTGGGCATAAAAATACATGCACGTACTTACATAAGTATACCTATGTGTAATCATCACCACCCACTATAGACTAGTATTTTTTTGCCGACAAACAAAGGAACATGTAAACAGAAGCAAGTTAAATCAAGGAAACCAAATGAAACCTTCGCTTCGCAATTTGCCATATTTTTACATTTCTGTAAACAATGTAGCCGTTGATAAGCATTTTTCGTAAGAACATACGTAGTTACATTTTTCACACGTCAACTAACTTCGATTATAACTTACTGCTCCTATCCACGTAAAAGTGTACAAGGTACATACGAACTGGACATCTTGAAATTATTTTATTCCTGTTGGTTGATCCTATCACTGATTGTAGTTTAAATAGTAATACCTTAAGCCTTAAAGTAATGAAGTCCTAAGCTGAAGTCTGATGTTCGCTTGAGCATCCGAAAGTAGATCGTTAATGGTTTATGTTATAGTTATATGCGTTTGCTAAACATAAGAAATGCTTGGTCCTGTAAAAAAAAAAGGCCTAGAACCCGTCAGTGTAGTACTACCTCCATTTTTTCGAGAGTAAAAAAAAATATTCCGGGCGTCACCTAACACATGCATACTGATCCTGTGTCTCTCTCTCATTTTATTGAGGGTGCGGAGAATCCCAAATGTAACTTCTCCATAGCCCTATTCTCTCCCTTTCCACTATCATCTTATGTATTGATTTCACATTATTTTCCGGCTCGGATTTTTATTATGATTTCTTTTTTCCCTTCATATGTATAGCATAGCACTCCTATTACTCTTATTTTGGGATAATGCTCCCGTGCGTGACAAATGCATCGAATGTTTCAAAATATGTTTCTCTTCCCAACTCACAGCCACTTTTCCCCTCATATTTTTGTGAACATTTTTTTTGTTTGTTTGATCGTATATATATAATAGTAAAAGAAGTATCATCAGCCCTTCCGTTCCGCCCTGTTACTCTGGATTGAGAATTTGAGAAGGAAGAATATGTAATAAAAAATTGAAATTCAGTAGCAGGAAATGCTAATATCTGGATGGGGGAGGATTTTATTCTCTTCCCGCTGAATATCTATGCGAGAATGGATTTAGACAGTATTTCCTGTATAGATAAATAGATAGTAGTAGTCTCCCTATTCATTGGATGGGTTTTGTATGCAGCATACCGTGCAAATCCCAGCAATAAAAAAAAGTCCGCTCGGACAATTCAGATTCCAAATGTTTCATATTCCCCCATTGCTTGATATAAGGAGATAGTGCATGTCCGAAGATGATCTTGTGAACAGCTTGAACGCTATGAATTACCAGATTACAAAAGATATGTATGATACTTACATTTTTTTTTACTATACAAATAATCCCTTTGCTTGCCAGATTCATTTCCGCATGTGATGCGTATGCATACAGACATACAAGGGGGAAGGAGAAAAACGTGGGGGTGAAATTTACCCCATGCATTTACGGGAAGGAGAAAGAAATGTTCATCCCTGCACGGATACATAATGTCCACTAAACATAGTTGGGGAGAGAAAAAGGGTCGGGACAATGTCGGGAAAAGCGGGTGGGTATTCCTTCCAGAATATGTATCTACTGGCTTCTCTATTGACCAACTTCAAGGCAAAGGGATGTACTTTTTACCCCCACGCCATTATATATGTCCTTGCAGTAGAAAAATAAAAGTACCACATTGTGCCTATATATATTACTTTTTTTTAGATTGGAATTGGAAGCTCCAAAACTGAAGTTAAGAGCCTTTTGTTCGAAAAATCCCTATAATACACACATCTAGGCATAGGATATAGCTAGCCACTCAACTATGGAGTGGGTTTTAGAGATGGAGAGGAGAAAAACGGAAAAACCCGGGTGGAATAAGGAACAAAAAAGAACGGGGAGACGAAATGAGATTCAGCCTTTCAAATGTTCTTAGTAAATTAGGTGGGGGGACGCCATACTTGAAGAGTTTCCACTATTTTTTTTCGACAATATATCTAGTGTATATAGACTTTGTTTTCCTCGATTTTTTCGATGATTCATCAGTAACTACCACCGGGTTATACCCCTAAGGTTCCTAAAACATGCCTCCGTGTGGTATGTGCTTCTGGTCTCGATGTCGATGAGAATCAAGGATTGTATAGTAAATATGAATCAGTATTATATTCTCTGCAGTAAACACTCAATATTAGTTTTTCGAACGCAACTCTTTTTTTTTGGAGGGTGTCCTCGCAGCCTATAAGTTTATTCAAGTTGGGTAAACACTTTTGCCCCGTAGACGTGAATCAGTAAATCCTGTAACTTTACAAGTCCATGCCTTTTTTTGGTCTTCCGAGGGTCATGCGTGATGAAACAATAGTAAAGTAATCGGACTCAATTTCCACCCCCTGTTTTTATCTTTTATTTGTCTTCCGTGGATTTCAGCACGTGCCCGATCCAACTAAATGGGAAGCATTACTGTAAGGATCTTAATTTGCCCGTGGAATAAAATAAAAGCACATGAGTTAGTGAAAATGGAAACTGTATAGTATACATAAAAATATTACTTTGGAAATTGCCATATGTTATAGCAACTTATAAATTGTACATAATATACATATTCCTTACTTTAAATTGTAAAAATTACTTCAAAAATGAGTAATTCTTTCCAATGCCCTTCCTTACCTTTTCATACTACAATGCATATGCTTTGTACACATTCCCAGAACTTCACCAGTCCAAAAAAAACTACTAATTAACGCCATCCCAGGTGCAAATGGTAATATTGGCATTCCGTATCAACTTTAAAACACTATAACAGAATTATAGAGAAAAACGGATTTTGGAGAGGGAGAAATAAGAGATTTCACATTTCACTGTCGGTACACTTTTTAGGGAAGCCCAACAGCAATTAGCATAAGCTTCAACGTACTTTTAATTTTATCTATTTTTTTTACAAAAAAAACCAGGTATTTAGTAGTATCAAAAGAATAATTTGACTGTTACCTGTAAAATCCTGCCGTAAGAAATACCAAGAAAGATAGTTGGAAATTTTCTTCATTTTTCAGACTTTTTTTTTTCTTTATAGATTTGGTGCGGAGTATTCAGTATTCTCTATTATGCACAAAGAATTTCCAGTGCGGGAAAAAAAAGCTATTTGGAGCGGAAAATTGCATACTAATTACGTGTCGGGGACACTGGGGATTAAATTCTGAGATGCCGGCCCAGTGATGAGCCAAAAGAATTGTGCTTTTTTCAGTACTTTCGTATG